>JBAKBP010028919.1:0-27889 GCA_037953745.1 Lithodes maja
GGAAATACAAATAATATACATACCGGGAATACAAATAATATACATACCGGAAATACAAATAATATACATGCCGGGAATACAAATAATATACATACCGGGAATACAAATAATATACATACCGGGAATACAAATAATATACATACCGGGAATACAAATAATATACATACCGGGAATACAAATAATATACATACCGGGAATACAAATTATCAAATATACATACCGGGAATACAAATAATCAAATATACATACCGGGAATACAAATAATCAAATACATAAATAAAATAACGCCCCCTTAACCTCTGAAGTGCGCATGGGGGGTATGAAACACCTCTGCCTGTGCGTATGTATTTGAGCTGTTTCCATCACTAAAATATTTATTTTACCATAAATAGCATTAATACTTCTCCATATGTGCCTATTATAGGTTGATTATAAAGGTATTAACCTGTTACAACAATAAAACAAGTGAAAACAGCATTTGGATGGTCAAAATCGGCGATACAGGCCGGGAGTTACATAATGTATGGCTGAGGCAACCTCCTTTCCCGCCACTTTTCCCCAAGTCTGGAGAGACACTGTCGATCGATACTCTCTCTCTCTCTCTTGCACTCGCTTCCTAACAGTGATGACAATGCCCTGCTTGCAACTCGCTAATGTTAGCACAAAAATATACCACAGAATAAGGGAATAACAGGGAAAATAGGTGATAACTGAAGGAGGGGAGGAAAGTGGGGAAGGAGGGGAGGTAGAGGAGTGATATTTTGCATGGCCCAGGGGGAAAAAAAAAAAAAAAAAATTCCGTGTTTAAAATTGATTTTTCCCCCCCTGACTCTTAAGAGTCTTCCCGCAGTTCCCGGGTTAATCAGTTCAAGAGCTCAAAACGTATAATTTGTGAGCGAGACTGTACAATCGTCATGTCTCACCTGTCATTACGTTTGGCTTGCTCTGTGCTGTATTAATGTCTGTCAGATGTTGAATAGGGTGGGTAAGTGTAGGCAAATGTTTGTATATGTCACTCGCTATGAAGCTTAGATATTGCTGATACCAATTATTGATCAAAACATACTTGGTGCCGAGACATCACTTATTAGCGCGACTGCATATGTGTAGCTGGCACGGTACACTCTGGGACATAAATCATGGCCTTAAGGGGAGACAGACCGTTTTTCTGGACCCCTTTCTCCCTAATGTTTAGCCCCACTAGTTTTGAGATTATAAGACATTCGGCCCTTTAGTTTGGCGATTTTAACACCTTTCGCCCCATTTCGTTGTCAATTTTAAAACCTTTCGTGCCATTTAGGCGTCGTTTATTTCCTGGCGAGCGATAGCGAGCCTGCAATTATAACCGGCCTTTGGCCGGGAAATTTTCTACCGAAAAATGTAAAAAATTATCTTGAAGGGTGTTTTCTAAGCTTGATGGATGTCTAGGGAGGAAACTATAAAAAATAAATGAATAAATGAATTAATAGACCAAACAAACGGTCAGTCTCCCCTTAACCCCTTCAGCACCATCACGTATTTTTATCTTCCATTCTGGCCAAATTTAGACGATTTTATGCAGTTTCAGAAAGACTTATGCTATTCAGAGGGTTTATTGAGATCGTATTCACCCATTTGAGCCATAGAGAGGTAGATTATAAACTATAGGAAATCTTCTAGTGGTAACCAACATATGATTAACCCCTTCTCTACCGATGACGTCTTTTTAACTTTATTCTGGCTACTTTTAGACCATTTATTCAGCTTATAAAGAGCCGCCAGCATTTATTAGGCCTCGAACCATCTCACTTTTCCTTGTTACTACCACAGATCCTTCTTAAATGGCACAACATCGTCTAAATACAGCTAGTGAAGAGGTTAAGTTTTCCAAGCTCTCCGGAACTTAATCCAATCTTCTCGTTAACCCCTTCTGTACCGGCGACGTAGTTTATATTTAATTTCAGCTTCATTTTGACGATATTATGAAGCTTAGGAAGGATATATGGTAGCTGAAAGGATTAAGATAGTCTGTAGCCTTCTAATGGGTAGACATCAATCCTAAGCTGAATATAACCGTGTAATAGTTGCCAGAAAATATTGAAAAGGACGTCAGCGGTATTGAATGGGTTAACACTTTACCTAGTGTTTACATTCTGGAGGTTGGTTTAGCTGTTCAAGGGTTCATATCGGACCATGTTTTATGTCCTAGAGTGTACATACATACATACATTACTATATAAGAACATAAAAACATAAGAAGATAGGAGTCTGCAAGGGACTGGAGTTCCCGAAAAGGGGCTCCAGTCCTGACGTTATTCTTGACTTACAGTGTGCTGGCTTAATAATCCAATATAGGGTTGATAGCCTCTGAAGTCCTATTTTAACTACCAGTAACTAAGAGGAGTCTGCAGAAAGCCTATTGGTCCAGACAAGGCAGATCCCTCTCACACCCAACCCTTCAGACAGTTTATGACAGTGAGGTATGGTTGAGTGAAAACACTGACTCGGAAGCAGTTTCTCAATGGAATGTTTAAAAAGGGATCCTAGCGTCAGAATATTTCAATAATAGTTGTACAGTCACGGCGGTAAATGCTGGACCAGGGGATGTGTCAAAAACATGTGCACACTGGCGTACTGGACATATAAACAATACTTTGAGCTACTCCTATAATCCACCTTTGTTCACTTTAATTTAAGGAATACTTCGAAAATATCAAGAGTGTGAGGTGAAGAAAATGGTGCATCCCCTGATCCAGCATTTACCGCCGTGACTGTACCACCTCTTACTGCAGGCGACTGTATAGTTACTCAGAAGAATTCGTGAACCCCTCACAATTGTATTTTTGGCTATGCAAGTACACTCGGATGCCGCGTGTGTGTGTGTGTGTGTATGTGTGTTTGAGAGAGAGAGAGAGAGAGAGAGAGAGAGAGAGAGAGAGAGAGAGAGAGAGAGAGAGAGAGAGAGAATTGCCCAGTACCAATGGTAGTTAGGAGAGGGGGGGGGGGGGGGGGGGGAAGAAGGTGAAGGGGTACAAAGAGGTGAGATGGACAAGGGAAGGACATAATTATTCTCTCTCTCTCTCAACTTCATGTTAATGTTATTACATTCCTCCTCACAATCATTCCAGTCCTATAAATAAATTGTCCTGGTTTGATATCCTACTACTAATAAATTATGAATCATACGTAGTGGTACTCCCCCAATGCAACCTCAACCTCTTTATTTCTCTCTCTCCCTCTAGGCCTCCCTCTCCCTCTCTCTACCTTCCTCTCTCTCTCGCTCTCTCTCTACCTCTCTGTAACACAAACTGTTTAGGTTGTTGTCACGCTTTCCTGTGGACGAGGTTTATCTTGGAATCTTATCTCAAATCAGCCCATGTTGCATTATTATGGTCCGGACATTGATATTTTGGGTCAAATTGTAACTTAATTATTGCACCACAAACTATTATTGTATCGAAATGCTTTAATGCGTGTTTTCATCCATTATGGAACAGTTAATAAAGGTTATTAAGTCGCGTTAACTATCTCTCTCTCGCATGTACATGTACATTATAATTATACAACTGTGTCTGTGTACGTATGCTTTGTACATGTGCATGAATGTTTATACAGTGTGTGTGTGTGTGTGCGCGCGTTTGTGTATGTATGTATGTGTGTGTGTGTGTGTGTGTGTGTGTGTATGTGTGTGTGTACGTGTTATCCCTTCACTTAATCTTTCCTTCGTTCTTTCCTTCCTGTTGTCCACTTCTCTCTCTCCCATCCACTCCTTCACCCTTCAGTCCTTATGGTGGGGTCACACATTCACGTATATTGCTCCCGTCAGCTCCCGTCCGGCGTATCGCAAAGACGCGAGTAGTTTTTGCCGATGAACGCCCGTTCTTCTACGTCTATTGCACTTCCCGACAGACGTAGCGTAACGGGGCCAGTGTTACGTCAGACGTAATGGAGGCGTAGTGAACTACGTACGTGTTTGCGCCGTGCGTAGGCATAGCCCCGTTCAACCTAATGGGCTGCCCGATTTGCTGGAAAACAGGCCACGCCCATGCCACACCCCCACACGACCGGCGTAGCTGAGGCCGCACGGCGTGGGATTTGTTAGGTCGTACCTGGACCGGTTCCGGCCAATCGTAGGCACACCCCGTCTGACCAAACACAGACAAAGACAGTCTTTGTCAACCACGTCTGTCGGGGTTGCTATCTGGGAAGTACAAAAGGGCATGAATGGCCACACCTTTCCCATTCCCACTCATTCCTCTGCACCATGAACAACATAACGGAATTCATCCTGGAGGAGTTCAAATATGTGAACTCCTTAATCAAACCGGAGATTAGGCATAACACGCGGCTCATACAATGCATCATTGCCTACATAGATGTCTTAAAACTACTTGCAATAGCAAACTCCATCCATCAAGAGGAACAAAAGAAGAAAAGGACCAAGAGGACAGTGTGGGTGTGGCCATATCTACAACGGAGGCTTGAACAAGGCCATTATGAGAACCTCATGCAAGAGTTGGCCAGAGAATGTCCACTACTCTACAAGAACTTCACCCGGGTAGACAAACAACTATTTGATGAGATTGTGGAACGTGTCACGCCCATCATTCAAAGGAAACCTACGTTCTGGCGAAAACCCATTGCTCCTGGGCTGCGGGTGGCCATCACCCTACGTTTCCTCGCTACGGGTGATTCGTATAAGAGCCTGCAATACAACTTTCGTGTTGCCCACAACACCATCAGCCAAATTGTTCCAGACACATGCCAGGCCATCATCTCTGTCTACGGAGATCAGGAGCTCAAAACGCCACAATCGCCTGGTGAATGGAAGGAGGTTGCCAGCGGCTTTGAGGAACGATGGAACCTGCCGCATTGTGTGGGAGCCATTGATGGCAAACACATACGGATCCGCAACCCCTCCTTTGGTGGCACATATTACTTCAACTACAAGAAGTTTTTTTCCATTGTCCTGTTGGCAATTGTTGACTCCAACTACAAATTCATCTACGTCGACGTTGGGGCCATAGGATCAGAGTCTGATGGTGGTGGCTTTGCACAAACCCCTCTGTGTAAGTTGCTTGAAACACAGACTGCCAAACTGCCCCCCCCCGAGGTCATCTCTACCGATGACAATGGACCACCCACGGACTACTTCTTGGTAGGGGATGATGCATTCCCTCTGCGCCCCTACATGATGAAGCCCTACCCCCAACGATTCCTCTCGAAACCTGAACGGATCTACAACTACAGACTCAGCAGGGGCCGCCGGGTGGTAGAGAACGCCTTTGGCATTCTTGCTAACCGCTTCCGGGTTTTGCACACTCCCATTTCTATAAAACCTGAGCGTGCAGAGGTTGTTGTGTTGGCCTCCTGCATTTTGCACAACATCCTACGAGGACGAAACCCACCCCGAGCAGAGGTAGATCACGAGGACCCAGACACCCACGAACTCATACCTGGCCTCTGGAGGACTGACCCACCTGTAGGAAGAAACATGCCCCCTGGGTCCCGCAACACTGCAACCAGGCTTGCCAAGGAGCAACGGGACTACCTCAAGACATACTTCTCTTCCCCTCAAGGATCTGTGGGTTGGCAGGATGACCGTATTTAGGTGAGTGAGGGTTTTCAATGTTTATTTTATATTTTTCTGTATATTCCAGTTTCATCTTAAAAATTTGTTATAGATTTTTTGCCAGTTTGGCAAGTATTTTAGTTTTATAAGTTACTTTTGATGTTTTGTAAAGTTTGTAGGTTTTTCCATATATTTTGTATTGTATAGTTTCAATTTCCCTTTAACTACTTTTATAGTTCCCTGCTTACTTTATCTTTATCTTAGTGTTATATTTCAATCACGTTGTTAATTGTTTCAATGTTTCATTTTTTTGGTACTGTTTATTTTATTTTATTTTCCCTGATTTTTCATATTTATTGTTAACCATATCATCAGTTATGTTTTTTTTCCAATTAGTCTTTTATTTTTTATTACCTTCAGGATATATTTCATTTGTCATCTTATTAATATATACTTTACCTACAAAATTGGAATGATAAACACACACGTCATCACTATTTTTATTTTGTAATTTTAATACATGTTTCATTATAAAATATATGCTAAAATAATCACATCTTTGGGCTCTCCAGGCTGAGTTGTTTCTTGGGGGTCTCTAGGGTCTGTTGGGGATCAATGTTTGGTGCCGGCGTAGCTGGGTTTGAAGGTGCAGGTGAGGATGCAGCCAGAAAGTTTTCAAAGTTGAAGCTTGTGTTCCCAAGCCCAAACTGGGAGCTCAACTGCGAGAGGTCAAAGTGCGTTGGTGTGGAGGCAGTAGCTGGGTGGAATATGGTAGGGGGTGTTGCCGACGGGGGCGGCCGCATCAGCAACGATTGCAGTGCTGCAACCTGGTGTGGAGGTAGCACGTACGCAGGAGCAGGCTTTGGCAACACTGATTGAGACAGTGTGTTTGTCGGAGTCCCCTGGTACATAACAGTATCGCTTGTTTGAGGTGGAGGTGGTTGAGGTTGAGGTTGTGGCGCCGGAATGCCATAATTTCTTATGGCATGCAGCATGAGGTCCGGACCAACACTGGTGACTCCCTCCTCAAAGGCAGTCTTGAACCTCTGTAGGGCTGCCATGAGCTCACTCTTAAAGGGATTTCTGAATTTGTGCGGCAACCCCACACAGTCCTTTGCCAAGACATCCATGGAGGAGCGCCAATACTGGAGTTCGGGGTCCTCCACCAAACCAGCAACCCCAGCCAGGTTATGCCGCACCTGCTCCGCAGTGACAAGGACCTGGAATGGAACAAGGAAACATTAAACACACGAAACATATTTCAATAAATAACCAATTACGAACGTTAGCAAATAAAATTATGTGGTATTCTTCAAAGTTATTGTTTCCATGATGGAAAAAGAGAAGACTTACACTTTACACAACACAAGAAACATTATTACACAAAATTATGTTGTATTCTGGGAAGCCAATATGTTGAAAGTTATTGTTGCTATTATAACACTAATATTTCCTCTACTCACTTGCTCCAGGGTTCCAGATCCCTGGGCTGCAGGAACAGCAGCAGGAGGCTTCCCCTGCTTCGCCCTCCGCGTGGAGATGGCTGGGGTGGTGTTCTCGTGACTGCCGGATGCTTGGTCTTCCTCATCGGCGGGTTCATCAGGCAGAGGTCCACACACAGGAGAAGGTTCGGCAGCTTGGGCAGCAGACTGTTGAGACATGAATGTATAATTAGTAACATGTTAATTATTTATGAAATGTTAAATACCAATCAACATAACCATTCATCTTTGTAACCTTTAAATAAAATTAATAAACTTCTGTGTGTTATTAGGTGTTTCATTAACAAAAATTTAAGGTAATTATAGAATTAAGTTAACAAGATAATTTTACAACAATAATGGCACATAAACAAAATATTTCAGAAAAAAGCAAATATAAACGTACCTGAGGCATACCCAGATTCCTGGGCTTCTTCTGTCGCACGATGTGGGGCTTGAGGAAGTGGAAGATGGTGAGTATCCACTTCTCCCTCTCAGTCAACCTCTTGGCCCCCTCACCACTCTTGTCCTTGGTGAGCCTGCCAAACTTGGAGCGGAGAGAGGTGAACCATGTTAACAATTCCGAGGCGGTGATGGGGGGGTCCAGACTGGCTGCCTTCTCCGCCCAAAGATGGTCAATGTGCTCCTTCTCTTTGTGGCGGTTATCACCCTTATCATACAGATAAGGCACATCCTGCTCCAGCCAGTCTCCCAACATTCGCTCCTGCGCCTCCGTCAGGATAATGTTGGTGCTCTTCCGGCGCCGTTTTGTTGGTTGTGTTGGCTGATCCTGTCCCTCTTCCTGGTCAACTTCGTCGGGGTTTTCCTCACTTTCCTCAACGTCCAACACCTCTCCATCATCGTCGGGTATATTCATTAACACTTCACCGTCAGAGGTGTCAATCAGCGATGTTCCAGACCCAGACGACGAGGGGACAGGCGGTGAGGTTGCAGAGGTCGAGGGGACAGGCGGTGAGGTTGCAGAGGTCGAGGGGACAGGCGGTGAGGTTGCAGAGGTCGAGGGGACAGGCGAGGTTGCAGGCGTCAAGGGGACAGGCGAGGTTGCAGGCGTGGGGCCAGGTGGTGAGATTGAAGACTTCTTCAGACTTCTCTTGGTAGCCTTGGTAGCCATGGTGACAGGGCAGGACAGGGCAGCGTGCAGAGGGTGGCAGCAGAGGGTGGCAGGGTGGCAGCAGAGGGTGGCAGGGTGGCAGGCAGGGTGGCAGGCAGGGTGGCAGGGTGGCAGGCAGGGTGGCAGGGATGGTGGCAGGGTGGCAGGGAGGGTGGCAGGGTGGCAGGGAGGGTGGCAGGGTGGCAGAGTAGCAGGGATGGTGTTTGTCGTCTTGGTGTGGTGTGAGGTATGACGGCAGTAACTCCCGCTGTCCTTATATACCCACCACGTACGACATTGCCGCGTCTTCCCGGCAACGCGCAGTGCGGCGGCGTTGCCAAACGCACGCATACTTCCACGTTCGACGAGAACATTCTACGATGAACGAGACCAGCTCTCGTCTGACATGGTAGCTGCTACGTCCGACGACGCTGCTCTGGTCAGACGACAGTGGTGGCCTGGTCGGTCGTAACTTTTGCCGTCTTTTGACATACGTGAGGGCGAGCCACGTTCCTGATTAAACTAGAATCAACAACCGCGCGGCCTTGGCTGCACCCACAACATTCCGGACCCACGTGGGCTACTCGTTTCTACTCGCGCCATGCGCGAGTACCCCCCCGACTGACCGTATTTTCATATAAGTTTTGCGTATTAGGCCATTACGTTTTACGTTATCGGTTGCCAACTACCAATATACCTTCGTTTACAACAGACGGGAGCTGACGGGAGCAATATACGTGAATGTGTGACCCCACCATTAAGTACCCCTGCTTTCTTTGAGTACTACACGGCAAGAGAAGCTTTCGGTTCTGTCATTACTGTTCAAGGTAAATAGCAACTGCTAAATTCGACATCATGTTCAAATAATATGTAATAGCACTGTCTATGGTAGTATTAAACAAAAATTGTGATAGGTTTCTATTTTATGTGGATAAATAGTATTAAGCTGAATAAACTAAATACCGAAAGTTCACTAGAGTGGTTGTTGATACATTTGCTAGATATGAGGGAGGAGGGAGGTAGGAAGGAAGGGCAGGGTAAATCACACAGGCAATTGCCAAAACTTTAAAGGTCCATATCATTGTTATTAAACAAAGCATTTGGCAAAGGGAGGAATTGTTAAAAACCTTAGCCAATACTCTGTCATTCACCAAAAATCAATTTGAATTATCATTATTATTTGGTAGGGTAGGTATGTATAGGTAGGTTGGCTAAATAATTGCTGGAATTCGTAGGGACTCGAACTGTTTTGAGAGAGTTAAATAAAAACAAAATAATAGATATGAATAATAAAGAGACTATGTTATTAAGCAAAACTGGGGGATGCGTGGAAGCCTATAGACTGTAGACGGTAAACTTTGTGTGGATAGCGAATGCGGTTTTAAAGTCATTTAAGAATAGACAGTTTTCAATGCTGCGGCCAAAATATTCCACCCATTTATATTCTTTTGTTATCAAAACGTTCGGAATCGCGAGCCTCACCCAACTACACAAGCATGGATTTGATCATCGGCGTAGTTTTCAAGATGTGGAATTTTAAGTGGAATTAGATTTTTTTTCAAGATTGCCGGAAAAAAAAAACCACGTGCAAAAGCAAAACCTTCTCTATAACATTTGCGGAGCATTAGTAGGGGAGTCCATATGCCAAAGCCCAGTCGTTTCCTATGAGTGGGAGACGGTATTTAGGCTTCAAGTTTTTCGGGAAATCGGCTGCCATGGACCTGTGTGGCCGCCATGCCGGATGTTTAGCATATCAAAAGTTGCCCAATACAAAAACGCACCTCTTGTGAAAGTTTGATCCCGATCCAAAAAGCGGTTCTGGAGTTATTGCGTCGAAACCGGCGCGTAAGAAGAATTTGGATGAAAAACCGGGTTTAATGATTACAATAGGGGTTCCCCGTAGGAGTCGAACCCCTAATAATAGAATATAGACAAGCTGGAGATGCAGAACAAGGACAGTAAGGGAAATAGGGAAAAAGAGGTAATGACGAAGGAGGGAGAACAAAAATAGTGAAAGTAATTATGATGAACCGGAATCGTGTCAGTAAGAGGGGGTGGTGAGATTATTAATGAAGAAGACCAAGACGATACAGAAGAAGAAGATGATGATGATGACACAGAAACAGAAGATGGACACGGCACAGAGACAGAAGAAGACGATACAGAAGAAGAAGAAAATGACAGAAACCGAAGCTGTAAACGATACATAGAAAAAGACGATACAGAAGAAGAAAATGACACAGAAACAGAAACAATATATAGAGAAAAGACGATACAGAAGAAGACGACACAGAAACATAAACAATATATAGAGAAAATACGATATAGAAGGAAATGAAGACGATAAAGAAACATACAAAGATGATGCAAACAATACAGAAAAATAAGAAGACGATACAGAAGAAGATGACACAAAAACATAAGATGGAAACGATAAAGCGAAAGAGGACGATACAGAAGAAGATGATGACACAAAAACATAAGATGGAAACGATAAAGCGAAAGAAGACGATACAGAAGAAGATGATGACACAGAAACATAAGCTGGAAACGATATATAGAGAGAAGACGACACAGAAGGAAATTAAGACGATACAGAAACAGAACAAAATTATGCAAACTATACAGAGAAAGAAGACGATACAGAAGATGAAGACACAAACAGAAAAAGAATATGCAAAGATAGAGAAAGAAGAAGATGAAGACGACACATATGAATATGAAACAATCAGAAAAAGATTATGAAAACCATACAGAAGATACATAAGACAAACACGATAACTGAACAAGAAGACGACACTGAAAAAAGAAGACGAAGAGGAAGAAGATTAGGGGGGATAAATTATATTAGAAGGAAGATAAAAAATCCTACGACATATTCAAGGGAAAATTGAGTAATGATAAACAAGAAATAGTAAGATTAGAGTGAGAAAAACACTATGAATTCGATAAACTGAACAAAATAGGAACTAAGATAAAATAAACTTAGGAATTAAACAGACTAAAACTGAAATTGTCAGTTAAAACCCGGAACAATTGCTACGAATTATCTAAGGGAAATATAGATAGAAGCTGGGAAATTAGTTATAGGTAAACCCTTACTTGTTAGATACAAGACAAAGAAGGAATGTATGAACTGCGAGAGGATGACAGCACAGAGGTATAGGCGGCACAATAGGAGAACTTTATTGGCAACATGCCGCCTATAAATTCCTAACGTCAATAACCTGAAGCGATAAGCAAGACGTTATCCATAAAATGTACAGTTGCCAAGACAAGAACCTGGTGCAAGTACCGTACTGGAGAAGGCTGCTTGTATGGGGGGGGGGGGGGGGATTTGTTTGCTTATTTATGTATATTTTAATTATTTTGTTTAGTTTCCTTCCTAAAAACTACTACAGGAGAGACAAAAAAAATATATATATATACTAGGAAGCTTAGAAGTTTATAAGTCAAACATAAAAGAATAAAAAATGGAAATATTATACAAGACAATAGATAGTATAAAAGTGACACAGGGAATTCGTTTCAGAGTTTGGAATTTCGACCAAACGAAGGAAAGAGAGAAGTATTGGACTTCAGACAAAGGAGCAAGAAAGATAGCAAGATATTAAGACATCCTACAGAGAACCCAAATAAAAGATTGGAAATTACACAAAGGAGAAAAATTAGTAAAGACAAGATACACAATATAAAAAGGGAAAGGAAAACTAGACGTGTTATGAACCAGACAAATACATTGAAAGGATGTAGCCAAAATAAAAAACAAAGGCAAGCTAAATGATTTTAAGGAAAAGGGTAGCTTACACAAACAGAGAAGGAAGAGAAGGAAGTAGGTAATAAGAAAAGATGGCATGACGAATAATGTGAAGGAAATATTGGAAGGAGGTGGTGCAGAACGAAGAGAAATTGGAAAAAAATTTACCCTTTCAAGATCCGATTACGCATTTTTGTTTTCTGGCTATTATTCGGCGATTGTATTGAGATTAGGAAGGGTATATGGAAGTCAGAGGGATAATAGGGATAATCTATAGAAAAATGTACAAGTATATCTTGAAGGGGTGTCTAGGGAGTCTATTCTATTGTTTTAAGCTTGATGAAGGTCTACTTCGGAATCTACAAAATATATAAATATATAAATAAATAGACCCCCAAAAATAGTCACTGTCCCCTTAAGAAGGAAGGGAGGAAAAATTGAAAGAAAGAAAGGAAGGTAGGAGACAAAGAGGAAGGAAGGAGAATTAGATAGAGAAAAACGATGAAGTAGGGAATGAAGAAGGAATGAAGAAAGGAAGGAAGTATAATTTGATAGAAGACAGGGTGATAAAGAAGGAGCTAAGGAGGAAAGAAGATGAAGTAGGGAGGTAAGGAGGAAGGAAGGACGGAGAGCTGTGTTAATACGTCAAGTTGATGATGCCATTATGGAGGCATTGTGTGTGTCTGCTCTCTCTCTCTCTCTCTCTCTCTCTCTCTCTCTCTCTCTCTCTCTCTCTCTCTCTCTCTCTCTCATAATGAAACAAAATTACTAGGCAAGAAAGTGAACCTAAATACAACTAAAAATGTCTTCCACCAAACCAATAATCAATGAGTGGAACCATCTCCCTAATCAATTAATAGAAAACGGACAAATTGACACTTGTATTAATATGATAGACATAGATGGCACTGTAATAACTTGGTATAGTGTACAGATGTATATAACAGTACTGGAGAAGAGATTAATCACTAAGGTTTTGTAACTTCCCATAATTTCCTTCTGGCCATACTAAAAACCTGCAGGAGTACTCATTTTTATCGGTGTAGCACATTGGTTAGCACATTGGGTTCACAGCCAAGAGAACTAGGGTTCAATTCCCGGGCAGAACAGGACTATTCTGACTTGATACCTCTGCTGTTCACGTAGTAGTAAGTAGGAACTTGAAGTTGGTGGAAACTTGTGACGTCCTATCCAAGGAAAGTAAAACTTTGGTAATAACCTGGATAATATACAGTAGCCACTTTATACCAGGCTGGATAAACTCATACCAAGTTAACCACCTCAGGGCAATGATACGAAGATAAGCGCCACAACCAAGCGCAGCCTACCGTGAGCCCCATAACTTTACATTGCAAGGAAATTTGTCGAAAAGTGAATTGACATATTCTTCCACTTTCTTTAATTTTGGGTTTGCTATCTCTTTTACAATAAAGTCTCGACTACCTCACGTGGATCGTAATAACGGTGTGGTTGGTGTGTTTATGTAAAACTATGTAAATCTCTCTCATATAGAGGTAATGCGCTTCTGTTGTTCTCGATCTCATGAAATTACATATAAATCCTCCTCTTCCCTCCCCCTCTCTCACTCTCATTCACACACTTACTCACTCCTCTCTCTCCGGTGAAGGTATTGCGCATGTGTTGCTCATTACTGTATATATTTGAATAACATACTAGTATAGTTTTTACGTCAATTGTAAATTGATATCTTTTTTAATACAGTTGTCTGGGAGTGTCATTTCAAAACCACACTTAAGTGCTTCCCTAACCCGATTCCTTGATAAAAAAACAATGGACAAAACCCAAAGTGGACAAAACCCAAGTGGACAAAACCCAAGTGGACAAAACCCAAGTGGACAAAACCCAAGTGGACAAAACCCCAATCCCTTATACCGGTATGAAAAGTGGAGAAAATCCCAGTCACTACCACCTCAATCACCAAACCTAACAGGTTTTGTGGAGTGTGAAAAAATAAGTGTATGTATGTTTGCAACCATAATAGTAGGGTAGCTAACATAGGACTTCAGAGGCTATCAACCCTTCTGGATTATTAAGCCTGCACACTGTAAGTAAAAATAGCGTCAGGACTGAAACCTCTTTTTCGAGTACTAAAGTCCCTTACCATAATAGATATATATATATATATATATATATATATATATATATATATATATATATATATATATCAGCGAACTATTGCTGTTGACTGTAACGCAACCATACTTACACCAAATTTTAAAGATTGCTTTGTATTGTTCCGTAGATCCAGTCGCAAGGACAAGCTTATAGCGTGTTTAAAATGTACAGATAGTTACAAACAGCATAGCAATACACAAGCATATGAGAACGATAGTGAAGGTAGTGATAATGATATTTGAAGAGATGACTTATTATCAAGAGAGAAGTGATTATGATTATCGGGAGATGAGAAATAGGATACACAAGAATGATAAAGCAAACTGGTAGCGATGGAACAGATCAAGCAAAGACTAAATACAGCATTGTGAGACAGAAAAATAAATGGACTTACGAATAATAAAAATAATGTGGCAAACACTCACCCGACAGGAGTTGTAGAGCAGCCAAGGTCCCTCCCCCATGACTTGCCAGCAGAGGATAGATCAGGTCATAGTTCAGGCCAGGCACTGTCCCGGCCAACAACAGCTGTTTCTCCAGACAGTGTTTAGGAAATGTCTCCAAATGTAGTCTGATGATTGAGTGTCCTATAATGTAGTCTGATGATTGAGTGTCCTATAATGTAGTCTGATGATTGAGTGTCCTATAATGTAGTCTGATGATTGAGTGTCCTATAATGTAGTCTGATGATTGAGTGTCCTATAATGTAGTCTGATGATTGAGTGTCCTATAATGTAGTCTGATGATTGAGTGTCCTATAATCGTGCAGATGCTTCAGAGTCGCTATTGCAAGGTTCGAATTTAGAATATGTTTTTTTTTCAAGTTTCGCTTGTAATGTTCATAATAGAAACTGGAGTTTTGGGGAGTTACGTCTCTAAGGTTCGAACTTATAATTAGATGCTTCGGAGTGCTTTATTTATTAATTTAAATCCTGTTGAACGGTTCGGAATGAGAAAGTGTAACAAAACAGTTACCGGTACCACAATAATCTAATATTATATTATGGTCACTCTTTATATGCACAATTATCCCTGCTTCTTCGTTATTCGAAGTTTTGCTTTCAAGATTCGACACTTTTAAAAAACTCCACAAATTAATGATGTCTTGTGTATAATACACTCTCGCCATTATTCACACTGTTTCTACTCTTCTTTCTTCTGAGGCTTTCCTGTGTTTTTGCTCATAAATGTTATACTTTGTTCCTTTCTGTGTGCAGTGCGTGTTGGTCGGGTCTTTTTATTAAGTTTTCTTTTCCGTATGTCTCCCTCTCTCTCTCCCTTCCTTTATGATTTACTTACTTTCATTGAATTTATAGTTTCCTTGGTTTCGCGTTTCCTATCTCTTGGTGTATTGTGTGTGTGTATTCTCTCTTGCTTGACTGTATATGTTTGTTCTTTCTCCGTGTGTATCTTGTACCTTAGTTCTTTGTTATTATATTTAAGTTTAGTGTTGGGGTACACGTCACTGCTGTCACTTTATCTTAACTTAATGGGCCGTACATTATATTTTATTTGCGACACCACTAATATAAAATTATATCTGAAATTAACTACTGTGCACGAATAATAATAATAATAATAATAATAATATAATAATATGTAAATAAATATGATAACTCCAATTGCCTCGGCACACAGTGTGTGTGCTCGTGTATGTGTGTTATTCCTAAGCTTGACAAACTCCATAGCTGGTAGTAGGAACATAATTTAATAGAAAAGTTCAACCGACAAAGTAGTGTTATATATAATAGAAAAAACTATGTAAAGGAACTTGGGCCTATCTGGAAAACTGTCAGGAAAACGAGCAGGGTGCTACGCCAGAAGAGAGGGATTTTCATGAGAAAGGTCAGCTAAAGGAGAAAAAGCTATTGGGGTAGTGAACACCGGGATATCTGTAGAAGGAAATTTCAAAAAAATATAAAGGGTAAAATGATTTATCTTTCAGTTAAGGGAGCCCACCTCGCTTTTTTTTTATCTTTCTCTCCATCTCTCTTTGACTTGTATCCATTCGGCCCCATTCAGCCTTTTTTTTTTTTTTTTTTTTTTTTCTATGTGATTGAGGAGGCAAAGGCATAACTGCCTATAGCGAGTGCCTCCCCCATAGTTGAAAGAGTGACAGGGCCAAAATCAAGGACGTTCGAGCCAAAATGCTGGACACACGGAGTTTGAAGCAATTTTAAGTCATAGGAAGAGGGAAAGACTGATTCTGGGAGAGAGTTCCAGAGCTCAGCCTGTTGAGTAGAAGAAAGTTTGAGAGTAACGTTTCACTCTTGGGTTGGAGAGTTGCACAGAGTAGGGGTGGGATTGAGTTGCAAGACGGGTACCACGAGCTCTACGTAAAAGGAGGTGGTATGCACTGGGATAGCTCTGAGGAACACTGATTATTATAGTAGCGATAGAATAGCGAGAGAGATGCAACATTGCGGCGGAGAGAGAGAGATTGCAGAGAGTTGGTGAGTGGACGGGCGTTAATGATACGAAAGGCCTTCCTTTCCAACTTTGTCTAGGAGAGCAGTGTGAGAGGAACCTCCCCACACATGTGAACAATACTCAATACAAGGGCGCACTATGCCCCTGTGCAGAGCAAGAGCTGTGCATGGGAAAGAACCCCGTAAGGCGGTTGAGCACACCCAGCTTCTGGGAGGCTGCCTTAGCAAGACTGGTAATATGGTCCTTCCAAATGAGAGCAGAAGAAAAGAGACACCAAGAATATTGAGAGAAGATGAAGGGTTGATTTTTGTATTGTTGAAGAATAAGGGATAGTCCGCTGGGAGATCCTGACGGGTAGATAGATGGAGAAATTGGGTTTTGGAAGCATTAAAGTTAACAAGTTTTCTCTGCCCAATTGGAAATAGTATTTAGATCAGAATTTAAGAGTTCTATGGCTTCATTACGTTTGTCGTTGAGGGATTGCTGGCTGGGGCTTCTGAAAAACTAATGGAGCAGTGCAAGGTTGAGTCGTCTGCGTATGAATGGATGGGAATTAAGGTACAGTTAAGGAGATCATTTATAAAATTAGAAAGAGAATAGGAGATAGGACAGAGCCCTGAGGAACACCGGAGTTTATAGGGTGAGGAAGTGAACAATGGCCGTCCACAACCGCGGCTATGGAACGGCCGGAAAGGAAATTAGAGACAAAGGCACAGATGGAGGGATAGAAACCGAAGGAGGGTAGTTTAGAAATTAAAGATTTATGCCAGACTCTTTCGAAGGTTTCGATATGTCTAGTGCAATAGAAAAAGTCTCACCGAAGTCCCGAAAGGAGGATGACCAAGAGTTAGTAAGATATGAAAGAAGATCACCAGTAGAGCGACCCTTAAGGAAGCCCATACTGGCGATCTGAGAGCAGATTATGAGAAGAGAAATGCTTAAGAAATTTGGAAGCAAGAATAGTTTCAAAAACTTTAGAAAGACAAGAGATAAGAGCAATTGGACGATAGTTGGAGGGTTGAGAGCGGTCACCCTTCTTTGGGACAGGTTGAATGTGAGCAAACTTCCAGCATGAAGGGAAGACGTTAGAGGATAGACAGAGACGAAAGAGTTTGCCTATAAGGCAGGGAGTCAGCCTGGAAGCACAGTTTTTGAGAACAACAGGAGGAACACCGTCCGGACCGTACGCCTTATTAGTGTTAAGCCCAGAGAGGGTAGAAAGTACATCTTTAGAAGAGATTAGCCTACTGTTTTAAGACGTTTACCCCCATCTAGGTGTCAATATTTTCTGGCGAGCGGTAGCGAGCCAGTATACATATATATTTTTGTTTTGACAGCAAGCTAAATTTGTACATTTTCGATCGAAAAATTTCTCCGGAGAAGCCGGATTTCTCCATACAATGCTGGCTCGCTATCGCTCGCCAGGAATAAATCGACACCTGGATGGGGATAAACGTCTTAAAACAGTTGGCTGAATGGGGCCGAATGGATACAAGCCAGGGAAAGAGAAAAGGAGAAAAAGATACAAAAAAGGCGGTGACCCCCTTAAAATACTAGATCGGTTATAAATACGGTAGTTGAACATATAACAGGACGGATGTATTTCAGTAAGATCAACATCAATTATATTTTGAGAGAATCCAGTTTAAGGGAGATGGTTCACTTTTTGGGCGCTTTTTGCATGTATTCGTTATTTTTCTAATTTCCTCCCTATACCCCCATCAAATTAAAAACAAACAAACATCCAATAGATCCCCCCTTCTAGATTAATTTGTACATTTTTCGGTAGAAAAATGTCCCGGCCGAAGGCCGATTCTTCCAACATTACAGGCTCACTTTCGTTCGCCAGGGAAAAAAATCGACACCTAAATAGCACGAAAGGTCTAAATATTGACGTAGAAATGGGGCGAAAGGTCTTAAAATCGACTAACTAATAGGGAAAACATCCTAACATCTAAAAATTAATGGGGCTAAACATGAGGGAGAGAATGGTCCAGAAGACCGGCCCATGTCCCCTTAAATTCATTGGATACAGTAAAGCCACATATATATTTATAGGGATTACTGTGAAGGATAACAAAGCATAAGCCACCGGAAATCTGTCACTTCCTTCAACCGGTCACGTCTCGGTGGAAAGTAAATATATCAAGATTAGAAGAAGCAAGTAAGATTAAGGGCAGATGGGTCGTTTTTCTGGGCACCCTTCTCCCTCGTGTTTAGCCCCATTAGTTTTCAGATTTTAAGATGCTTGCCCCATTAGTTTGTCGATTTTTAGACCTTTCACCCCATTTCTTTGTCAATTTTAAGATCTTTCGTGCTATTTAGGTGTCGATTATTTTCCTAGCGAACAATGGTGAGCCTGTAATTTTGGAAGAAGGCCGGGACATTTTTCTAACGAAAAATGTACAAATTAATCTAGAAGGGGGATCTAATGGATGTTTTTTTAAATTTCAATTCAAATTTAATTCAAAACTTTTATTGACATGCACATTTTACATAGTTGTACAATACTTAACAATAATTAACTCCAAACAGTCCATGGCAATTAGGACTGATACCTATTGGTATATATGTCCTTAAAGTTTGATGGAGGTCTAGGGAGGACACTACAAATATAATAAATATATGAACAAATCGGCAAAAAAATTAATCATTAAGTTAACCAGAGACAACTAAAACAAAGGCTGCTGTTTTTAAAATTTGAAGTAAGAAAAGGAACACCTTGAGATGGTTCGGCCATATGGAACGTATGGGAAGCGAGAGAATGTATAAGAAGCTGTACGAGAGCGAGGTGGAAGGACAGAGAGGGAGAGGTAGGCCGAGAGAGAGGTGGAAGGATGGAGTGAGGAAGTATATGGATGAAGGCGGTGCTGGTTGGGAGGAGGGGCGTCGACTGACTGGAGACAGAGGTGCATGGGGGCGGTTCGTTCGTGGCCACCCCTTCGGGGATCCCGGCGTCAGGCAATAGATAGATAGATAGAAGTAAGAATTAGGAAGGTTTCAATTTTAGATATATCCATGAGGCGCGTTCTTAAATGCAGACACTGTGTTCGAGTCATGTAATAAATGAATTTCAATGAGGCACAGGGGTTTATCGAGACCATTCAAAAACTTACAGTTGCTTAACGAGAAAATCCAACCGGTAGCAACAGTAAGAATTATATATAGCATGATGGGTCTCTAGCAAGATTTTGGCTGGTCAGTATAGCCCATATCTGGCAATCAGCCAGACTGTGGCTTCTGTGTGTGCACCTGTTATCTCATATCTATATGTTTGAATCTGTGTGTGTGTGGCCTGTGGGTGTGTGTTTTATTAGCTGTATATATATATATATCATGGTATTGTGTTCGTGTGCTTGCATATGTCTGCGTGATTATCTGCGTGCAACCGTCTGCGGTGAAAGGTGGTCAACATTGTACTGAACAATTATGACACGCTGATGAAACATTTTGAATGAGTTCTTAAAATACATGCACGAATCAGTGTTTCCCATATTCAGTGTTCACCGTGTTTAATATCCAAGCTAAGGTAGGCTACTCATAAAGGTGAGTGTATTCTATAGTGTCTAGCTCACTCATAGCCATTCCTGGACTTCACATATTTCTAATAATTATGGAAGTGTCTGTCGAAACAAATTTAGGAATAGAATATTCTAGGCATCAACTACAAAACTATGTATACTATTCAATGAAAAGCAAGTTTATTAAAAAATAGATCCAGATAGTATTAGGTGCATACAAAAAAAACATAGCGAAACCACGCAATTTTATGAGTGAGTTTGAGACTATGGCATCCAAGTGTACTGTACTTGTAAGAGTCATATAATTATGTATGTGTGGCTGTCACTGTGTGCATGTGTATGTATGTGTGGCTGTCACTGTGTGCATGTATATGTATGTGTGGCTGTCACTGTGTGCATGTATATGTATGTGTGGCTGTCACTGTGTGCATGTATATGTATGTGTGGCTGTCACTGTGTGCATGTATATGTATGTGTGGCTGTCACTGTGTGCATGTCTGGATATTTTTGCCTTTTTATTATTTTACCGGTATCTATTTATTTATTTATTTATTTTTTTGTGTGTGTATGATTTGCATGGTTGTGTGACATAGACTTGAATGTGTAAATATGGGTTAGGTCTATTTCTGAGCCCAATGGTAAACGCAATATGTTATAGATGTGAATATATATATATATATATATATATATATATATATATATATATATATATATATATATATATATATATCTCACACACACACATTGAGCCTTCTCTAATTGTACAGCTACCTTAGGTATTCCCTGGCCACAAATTTGGAACATTATGACGTACTGTAAACAAGCCAGTACAACGCTTACGAGGGCGCAACTCTTGCTATATTCTCTCTAACATTACACGATTTTGTTCAATTTAGGAAGGAATTTTGGAAGACAGAGGGTTAATTAGGCTAGTTTTACCTTATCCATTCCTAGAGATCCTTCCTAAACTGTATAAACTCGTCTAACATTAGCCAGAATATAACGAAAAAGCTTGTCATCGTATCCTGAATGGGCGATACTCCCTACATACGAGTGCGCATGTCTTGCATTATTTAGGCTATCAATACACGGTTTGTATTCACATTAGAAAGGATCTCTATGGTTCAAAGGGGTAAATACTATACTAATTACCTTCTATAACCCCACTGGTCTTTTGTTAACTGTTCAAAGAGGGTAAATACTATACTAATTACCTTCTATAACCCCACTGGTCTTTTGTTAACTGTCTAAAATCGTCTAATGATTGCTAGAGTAAACTGAACATTGGTGTTATTAGTATTCATGAGTTATCTGAGGCAACTGTACAGCCATGGACAAAAGTAGTGGCCTATCTCCATTATTACAGCCATGGTCAAAAGTAGTGTCCTATCTCCATTATTACAGCCATGGTCAAAAGTAGTGTCCTATCTCCATTATTACAGCCATGGACAAAAGTAGTGTCCTATCTCCATTATTACAGCCATGGTCAAAAGTAGTGTCCTATCTCCATTATTACAGCCATGGTCAAAAGTAGTGTCCTATCTCCACTACTACAACTTTGGTGATTGCTCTAGTAGAAAAAACCAAGTCAGTTAAGGGAAGGTTTTTAGTTTGCTCCCAAGATCTCCATAAAGCTTCAAATATTATCCCCAAGACCCCCCTTCGAGATAAATGTGTACATTCTTCGGAACAATAATATCTTCTCCTAAATCACAGGTTCGCTATCGCTCGTCAGGACAAAAATTGACACATAAATGGCACGAAAGGTCTTAAAACAACTGACAGAAATGAGGAGTCAGGTTATAAAATCACCAAACTAATGGGGCGAACGTCTTAAAATGTCAATACTAATGGGGCTAAACATGAGGGAAAAAGGGGTCCCGATAAAAACTCTTAAATTAAAATCTCCCCTTATCTGAGATACTATTTACCTTCTTCAATTCCTAGAGGTAATTCCTTAGCTCAATAAAATCGGCCAATAGTAGCTATTAGCGGTTAGCACATCAGAACAAGCCAGTTACTATTCAGGCACTGGTTAGCAGGGTGTTAAGGAGAGATTTCCACTTGAGGGACTTTATTCTTGACCCCTTTCTCCCTCATGTCTAGCCCCATTGCTTTTGAGATTTTAAGACGTTTGCCCCATTAGTTTGGCGATTTTAAGATTTTCCGCCCCATTCTGTCAATTTTAAGACCTTTCGTGACATTTAGGTGTCGATATTTTCCTGGCGAGCGATAGCGAGCCTGTAATTTAAGAGTAACCGGCCTTCGGCCGGGACATTTTTCTACCAAAAAATGTACAAATTTATCTTGAAAGGGGGTCAAGGGTTGAAATTTTAAGATTGCTGGAGGAGTAGGAAACAAACTAAAAACCTCCCCTTAAACCGGAGCGATTTTGTTTGAAGACTTGAATGTATATGAGAAAGAATGACAACAATGATCACAACATAACATTGTTTTGGCCATGTTATCACTTCCAAAGACATACTGTGAACTATAAACCGTGATTATATATCTTTACATATACAATAATAGAGGTTAACAAATATCGGACTCGGCTATCGTTTGGGAGTGATAAATTAGGGGAGGGAGGGAGAGAGAGAGAGAGAGAGAGAGAGAGAGAGAGAGAGAGAGAGAGAGAGAGAGAGAGAGAGAGAGAATGAAAAGGGGGAAGTTGAGGGAGTACGTACATTATTATATCAAGGAGAATGTTAAAGTTGTGAAGGTGGGACGTGACTTATTAATGCGACTGTACATGCTAATGAAGCTACCTTACGTTCCCCAAGACCAGGGGAAATAATAATACAAACGCCTAAAAAAAATGGTAGAACTGAGAATTTTGTAACCTAATCGTGAAAATAAAGAGTAACGTGAGACAGGGTATATGAGTGGGAGGCTTAGGAGGAGGTCAGGAGGGGGAGGAGGGGGAGGAGGAGGAGGAGGAGCAGAGAGGAAGAGAAGCAGAAGCAGGAGGAAGAAGATAGAGAAGAAGAAAGGAGAGGAGGAAGAGGAGAGGAGGAAGGGAAGGAGGCGGAGAAGAGGAAGAGGAGGAGGAAGAAGATAGAGAAGGAGAGGAGGAGGAAAGGGGAGAAGGAGAAATAGGAAGATAGAGAGGAAGAGAAGCAGAAGGAGGAGGAATAGAGAGAAGGAGGGGAGCAGGGGAAGGAAGAAGGAGGATGAGTTGGAACAAGAGAGAAGGAATAGAAAGAGGAAGAATGGGCATAGGACGATAGAGAGGAAGGGCAGGAGGAGGGAAAGACAGAAAGGAAGAAGAGGAGGAGGCGATAAGGAGAAGGAAGAATGAGGAGATGAAGGAAGAGGAGGAGAGAGAGAGAGAGAGAGAGAGAGAGAGAGAGAGAGAGAGAGAGAGAGAGAGAGAGAGAGAGAGATAGGAGACAAACAAAATAAGATAAATTAGAAGGAGGAGAACACATAAAGAAGAGTGATAAAGAAAGAAGTAAATGATATTTATTTTACATATAGCAAAGAAACCGAAGAACAAGCAAACAAAAAGACGACATTACGAAAAAAGAAGTAAGACAAGAGGACGAGGGAGAGAAAATAAGCGTGTAATAAAAAGGGAATAAACCCCAACGAGAGCAAAGAAAATGTAATGAAAACGGACAAGAGAGAAAACGGAACTGTGTCAAAATAAAGCAGATAAAATAAGCTAAAATAGAAAACGTAAAATGCGAAGGTTTAAAGCAAATAAAATGCGCAATAAAACCGACTAATACAAAGAGAGAACAAAACATATATATACTGTAAACTAATAAACCCCTGAGATTCTATCTATCTATATGCTCAGGCCCAATCCCCATTTTGAGATAAAAACGAGAAAATGGAGGAAAATTTGACGCGGAGTTAATGCCCGAGGAAAAATGTAAGTAAAAGACAAATTGCGAGCGTTAAAAGCAAAACAGGGAAAATGCGTATTATGGGAGTGATAAATTAGGGGAGACGAGAGAGAGAGAGAGAGAGAGAGAGAGAGAGAGAGAGAGAGAGAGAGAGAGAATGGAAAGGGGAGAGTTGAAGGAGGGAACAAAACACAATAGAATGAGGATTGAATAGCAAAGGAAAACGTGCTCGTAAGCTATTGAAAACTAAATAAAAAATAAGGTTGATTAATATGCAGAAAAAATATGAAGGATACATCTAAAGGTGATTAAGAGAAGAAGAGGAAGAAGAAAATATGAAAGGGAAAAGAGGGGGAGGAGGAAGAAGGAGAAAAGGCTGATAAAAAGGAGGAGGAGGAGAAGCAGAAGGAAGAGGAGGAAAAAGAAGGAGGAGAAGGTGAAGGAAGGGAAGGCAGAAGGGGAGGAGGAGGAATCGGAAAAGGAGAAGAGGTGAGAAGGGGAGAAGTAAGAAGAAAAGAAGGAGAAGAAGTAAGAAGAAAAGAAGGAGGAGAAGGAAGCAGAAAAGAAGAGGGAGATAAATAAAAAGAGTAAGAGAAGAAGGAAGAAGGAGGATGAGATGGAAGTAGAAGAAAAGGAAAAAAGAAGGCGGAAGAAAGAGAAAAAGAATAATAGGGGCAGAAGAGCACAAGGAGAGGAAACAAAAAATTAAAGCAATGGAGGAGAAAGAGAAAGAACATGAATAGAAGACAACTAGAGAGAAGAAGAGGAGGAAAGGAGGCCGAAGTGAAGGAGAATATAGGAAGATTAAGAAAAGGTGAAATAGAGATGGACGAAAGGTGGGAAGGGAGAAGCATTAAAAGATGGAGAGGGAAGAACCGACGAATGGGAGGAATAAGACAAAACGGGCGAGGACAGAGGAGAAAATGGCGAGAAGAAGGATGAGAAGGGAAAAAGAAACTTAAACGAGAATGGAAGAATTATAGCAAAGAGAATTTAAAGAGAGAAAGAACAGTGGAAGATCGCAAAGTACGTATGTTTTGGTAACTACTGTATAAAGTTGTAACAGCGTTAGTTGTATTGGTGGTGGTAAGAGTTTGGCTTTGGTGTGTTTGTGTAAGAGAGAGAGAGAGAGAGAGTGAGAGTGAGTGAGTGAGTGAGTGAGTGAGTGAGTGAGTGAGTGAGAGAGAGAGAGAGAGAGAGAGGTGGTAATGTCATTATAGGTATGGTGGTTTGGCAATGTGTGTACGGTATGTGAGAGAGAGAGAGAGCGTATGTAGCCTTCCGAAAGAAAGAGAGAAGTGGTATACAATATTGGTAGTTATAGTAATGGAGTTTTATATTATATGGTGATAGTTAATGTAGTTACGTGCGCCGAGTATATGTGAGAGAGAGAGAGAGAGAGAGAGAGAGAGAGAGAGAGAGAGAGAGAGAGAGGAGGGGGGTATTGGGGGGAGGACATAAATCTTACACTGGTGTCGAACTCCTGACACTTCCCCTCTTTCCCTCTCTCTCTTTCCCTCTCTCTCTTTCCCTCTCTCTCTTTCTCTATCTCTCTTACTCACTCTCACTCTCTCTCACTCTCTAAGCATATAGGCATATTCATTATAGTCGCCACCACTACAACTATTGCTATTACACTAAGTACTAATATTTTACTACACCTTTTACCCTCCTCCTTCCCCCCCCCCCACACTCTCTCTCTCTCTCTCTCTCTCCCATGCTCACACATAAACCTAGCTTCACCACTGCCGCTTCAAGTTATCGTTATCGTAATAACTATATATATTTCAGCTCTCTTTCTCTTTCTCACTCTCACACACACACACTTTCGCTCGTTCCTCAATCATTATAATAAACAAAATGACCTATTATATTATTTAATCATACCACCACCACAATTAATTTTAATTTATTGCAACGACAACCATTACCACTATGGGCCCACCACATGACAAGTACCATCCAAATAACTTCATATCACAATCACAATCATTCACCAATAATTATATACCACTCACTACACTTACTCATCATATTCCGTCATCACCATTATCCTCACAAATAACTCATAACTAATAATAATCACCACTATCATTATGTCATTACCATAATCATCACAATAGCTCATCACAACAATCACTGCCACAATAATCACTACCATAAGGGGAAGTGAGGGTTTTCTGGACCTCCTTCTCCTTCATGTTTAGCCCCATTAGTTATGAGATTTCAAGACGTTCGCACCCGATAGTTTGATGATTTTAACCATAGCATCACAGCTACCCACTAGCAATACAAACTCACCACAATAACTCACCACAATAACTCACCACAATAACTCACTACAATAACTCACCACAATAACTCACCACAATAACTCACCACAATTATTATAGTTCATCACCAACCTAATCACATACAACTCACCCTAATATATAATTATTACAATACCCAATTCAAATATTAACTAATCATCACATACACATTACCATCATCACCCTTCACTAATGGCATCACCATAGCCACATCACTTCATCACAACTCACCACTTCACAATATTAATTCATACACCATTTACACTCATCACTAATAAAATAACCATATACCGTGTCATTAGTATTATCATCACAACCACATCAAAGCTCACCACAATCATAATCGCCACTTCACAATATTTACTCATCACTAATGATAGCACCACCACTACTCATCACTAATAACATAACACCACTCATCACTAATAACATTATCATCACTACTCATCACTAATGGCATCATCATAACCTGTCATCACTAATCATATCAACACCACTCATCACTAATCATGTCAACATCAATCATCACTAATCATATACTGTAATCAGATCAACACCACTTTTCACTAATAATACCACTTATCACTAATCATATCAACGCCACTCATCAGTAATAATAACACCGCTTATCACTAATAACAACACCATTCATCACTAATCATATCAACAACCTCACCACTACTCCCAGAGGCCTAAACAACACACACGCACACACTCCAATACACACACCCTTAGTCATCACCAAAACACTAGATCACAGAACCCATGTGTTGTTAGATAGAGTCGGGGGTTCGAGTCCAGACGTGGGGTGTGGCTCCGTAGAGTTGGCACCGAGGGGAGAGAGTGAGGGGAGAGGGAAGCAACACTTGGGAGGGCCGCGGGAACGAAACGAGTACACGTCCTCTCGCTACCAAGGCCGCAGCCACACTGAATCTGATATGATTCCTTGCCGCAGGCCGCCTGAGGGGTGACTGAGCTGGTCTGGGAGCGAGGGGAAATATATGAGAGAGAGAGAGAGAGAGAGAGAGAGAGAGAGAGAGAGAGAGAGAGAGAGAGAGAGGGGGGGGGGGGAGAGAGAGATTAGTGAAAGACAAGTTTATAATGAAGTGAGGAAAATAAGAAGAGCAGACAGAAAAGTAAGCCTAAATGTTTCACCATTCTCCCCGGATTATTGTTTCTCGTTTACACTATTTTCGTATTAAGCATGCTAATCATTATAAGTCAGACATTAGTGCACAGTTACAGACACAAATTATGAAACGGTCCTAATACTGTATCACTCAATCATTTTTTTTTTTTTTTTTTTTTTTTTTTTTTTTTTTAAGAGACAATGAACGGAGGAAAGAAAAACACAGATAAAACAAAAAGGTCCATGTGCCTAAAGGCATCCTCCATTCATAAAATGTTTGTAACAACTGGATTTAAACATTTTGTAGATTGTAAGTTTGTGGAAAGCAATTCGAGGGAAGTGAATTCCAAAGAGTAGTAGCTCTGGGGATAAATGAATTCTGATAAACAGAAGTTCTGCATTGTGGAGGAGAAAGTGTAAATTCATGGGCGCTCTCAGCTGCCCTAGTTCTACGGGGAAAGATGTGGAGAGGCGGCACAATTGAAGCAAGTTCCTCGGAACAATTGCTGTGAAAATATCTGTAGAATAATGCAAGGGATGCAACGTTTCTTCGTATGGATAATGTAGGAAGGTCCTGTGTGATTGCAGGGTTATTGATTAATCTAAT
>JBAKBP010028920.1:0-27886 GCA_037953745.1 Lithodes maja
GTATGCCATTATTTATACTAACATAATAAGGCCGGGCAGGCCGATATTGACTGCAAACATGTAACAGGGTTTCGCCTCTTAGGCAAACATTCTCCAATACATATTGTATATATTGTAAATAATGTAACAAGAATAACCACTATTGGTGGAAATAAAATTATTATTATTATTATTATTATTATTATTATTATTACTCTCTCTCTCTCCTCTCTCTCTCTCTCTCTCTCTCTCTCTCTCTCTCTCTCTCTCTCTCTCCCTCCACCAGCATAGTAACACCCCTCCATTTATGACCTCCCTGTGACGTAATTGTGGCCGCCCCCTCTCTTTTGTGACGTCATAGTGCCCCCCCTCCCCCCCAAACACCCACCCTTCCCCTTAAATCCAGCAGTGTGACGTCATTGGTAAGAACTCTTATCATAAATTGTCTGCCTGGAGCCTTAACTCTCTCTCTCTCTCTCTCTCTCTCTCTCTCTCTCTCTCTCTCTCTCTCTCTCTCTCTCTCTCTCTCTCTCTCCATTTTCAAACACTGTATTTTAATTTATCTCTGTTATCACTCTTATTTAATTTAGTATATATAGGTTAACAAAAACACTTTCCCAGACTTCCTTCAAACTGGGAGCAGGTCTTTCCCGCCCTTAGAACATTCCGACTAGAAGGTCCCCGCCGCTCAGCTTAGACCTTCCCGCCGGAATATTTTGGGCGGGAAGAGCCAAGCAATCAATCCATCCTTGGCTGATTCCGTTCTCTTAGATTAGACCGTCCAGCCCATTTGTATGGTTCACACAACCTCAGCTGATCTTGCCTAATATGCAATGCAAGAGCCTGGAGCCTTGAAATTATTGATTGCATCATAACTTTGTGTGTATATGAATGACGATTAGATTAAACACATTAAATTATATATATATATATATATATATCAGAGTTGGGCCAGTTAAGTTAATTAAATTAACTTTTGCCGATTAACCAACTAAGTTAATTAACTTTTAACTTAGCTAGTTAATTTTGTAAAATGAATTAACTTAAAACTTCCTTGAAATACCTTTCAAATTGATCTGGTAACTTCAATTAATTTCCGAATAATTTCCTCTATTTCATATTTCCTACTGTGTGTGATGGGAGTCTTCGAGAACTGAGCAATGAAGTAAATTTAACTATCACATGCTAATTTATACTCTAATTTATACTCTAATTTATACTCTAATTTACACTCTAATTTATACTCTAATTTATACTCTAATCCTATGGTTGTTCTGTTGGACCTTTGTCCCTATTTCCGTTGTCTGTCTCTTGTGGTGGATACAATAGAGAGAGAGAGAGAGAGAGAGAGAGAGCGTAAATGAATATATTACTCTGATATATTTCTATATAAATTTATTATTTAGTGTAGGCCTATTTGTTTTAATGCAAAAATTAGAAAACTCAGACTGTGAGAAAGATCTGGGTGTGTTTGTTAGCACTGACCTGAAGCCTAGAATATTGTACAATGTATAAGCATTCATCACAAGGTAAACAAGATTATCGGGTTCATCTCTGGAGTGTGTGACGTTGACCACTCCGTTAGAACCGCATGGCTTGTCCTACAGTGACTCGCTAGGATCGCCAGGGCAGTGGATGGGGCTACAGTTTATGTATTAGAGTGTGCTTTATTTCATATGAAAGCTGTGTCATGGGCAGTCCAGAAAGGCTCTTTGTTTTCGCCCATGTCAAGGCTTTATATATTTAATTGTAAAGTATATGTTTTGTCATTAACTAGTAATGATAGGATCTGGGAGAGAGAGAGGGAGTAGAACAGAGTGAGAGGGGGCGCGCAGTGTTTTTTGTCCCGCTCGATGACGTCACGGCTGGCTGCCTCGCGGGGGTTGGTGGAGGGAGGTCCTTACCATGCTGTGAGCTCTTGTTAGTGGCCAGATCACTTGTAACCGTTTTTTTCCCACGCGGCTCGAGCTAGTGCGAGTATATATACTGGTTCCTCGCCACTCTCTCCCTCAGATCTGGTTTCTAGAACACACTCATCTTTTTTCCCTTGCTATCTATTCCCGCTCCGCACCTGAGAATCTTTTCCTCTGCCTATCTCTCATTTTCCATATCTTTCACCACCTTTATTAACATTATATCCCCTCTGGTTAACTCTGCAAAATCAGCTTCATGCTGGCCAGTTGTATTGTGTGTTAAGGTCTGATATAACCTGTGTATGTTAGTTGTTAAGATAAGTGGATCACGAAGCATTGGTTGGCTTTCATATTGCTGCTTCCTTTAGTTATTAATGTTCTGCTGGATTAGATAATGCTAGACTAGGAGTCTGATATAATAGGTATTGTTTCCTATGAGTGCTGGCTTCAGTTAAAAGTGGCACGACATACCTGAGAACTGGAGTTGATTGAGTAAATTCTAGTCTGTGTGCCATTGAGAGTAGAGCATGCACGAATGAGGGCTTTTTGCCTATACCATTCTGCACTGTTCTAGTCTCGATTGTTTGTCTTTGAGGTACGCCAGGAGAACGCTTAATACTTCGGTATTAAGGTTTCTCAAGAGAGCTACCCTTCATTATAACGTAATATTTGACGCACAGACTTGAGATTTGCACTAGGCTATGCAGCATGCCATGCGCACCAGTATCTCGTATCATTGACTCTAGCTAGACTTTATCAATCATAGTAGACATTAAGTATATTAACCTAATTACTCTTTTTATGCATACCCATTTATGATTACACAAGCATTTCGCAGCCTAGTTTGATGTATTGAGACACAAACGACTTAGGCTCTTTTTGTTGATAGGAATACTGCATTGTGGCGATTATTATTAGTGTTGTAGTGTTTAGGATATTCTTGGCTCCGACGGCATTATATATTCTGCCTTTTTGTGTGCATAGCCTGCACGAGCATTGTTCCACTGCCTGCCTTTTTGGGTTCCATTTCCGATACGAGCATCTTTACAGCATCTAACATTTAAAGAAGATTCCTTGTTAGTGTTGAAGGACTTTAGTGCACTTTCTTTCATGCAGGAGTGCCTGACATTTATTGATTAAAGTAACATAAGCTGTAACTTCTCTTACCACCTTACTTTGCATACCATAACCAAGCACCGTCGGTTATAGGTAGTAATAGGCTGTTTTCACATAACATTAAGCCTAGAGTAGACGCACATTTATTGAGAGTTTGATAGCCTATTATTGCATATAGAACTCTGTAGAGTATTTGTGTTCTTTGTTCACTGGGAATATACTTCAGAGGTTGGAGCTAGCGCTTTCCGTTGTAACATTTATGCCATTACTAGTCCAATGAATAAGAGCCCTGATATATTTGAACCCCAGTCGTAACAAATGGCGACCTTACCTAGGATTTGGTGAACCTACATTTATTAGCAGGGAACATTTGTTGTTTTGGAGAATATTTTGCGGGGATCAGCAAGAATATTTTTTTTTTTGCAACATAGTATAGCCCTTGAGTATTTCCGAGAATTTTTGTGTGTATATCGAGGTATAAGAGTTTGGGGTGCTTCTTTTCTGAATATTGTGGTGAGAAATTTTTGTGAGCATCATGTCTTATACCGGATCAGAGGAGAATGGAGACACAGTACGTAATGTCGAAACTGAGGAACAGCAGTATGATGATATGGTTAATCAGGTGAACTGTGAGGAGGATGCTAGGATATTTTTGCAATGGCCTGTTACTGCCGAGCGGTTGGTGGGTGTGAATCGGTGCGGTCTTCAATGCCTGGCCACAGCTATCGGTCATGCGGGTACTAGCAGCATGACCAGGGATAACTTGATAACGTGTGTACTGCGCAGGGTGACTGGTGAGCGAGATGGGTTGAGTGCTCAGAGCCCTTCGGCCATGCTTCCCCTACACTCGACTCCCAGCCATCCCAGTAGTTTGCCGACCCCGGGTGCGCTTCCGCAGTTGGATGGTGACTGGCAGGGTGGGTTGCCCCTGGGGGGACCACCGGTAATTTCAAACATTGTAGCACCTTCACCTCCTCAGGGGTTGTCTCCAGAATTGTTGCTTCAGCTCGAATTAGCTAGGATCGAAGAGAGAAAGGCTATCAGGGTATCTGAGCTTCAGCTTCAGCAGCAATTAGAATTAGCCAAGATAGATGAGAGAAAAAGTCACCAGCAAATAGAGCTAGCAAAAATCCAAGCTGAGTCGACTAGGTACTGTGCCGACATGGATGTAGAGAAGTCGCGAGTAGAGACAACGGGACAGCGACTTGGGGCTGGTAACCGTGTTCATGAGCAGTCTCTCTCGCACTTATTAAAACTGGTTCCGGTGTTTGATGAGAGTGGTGTTACAGAATTTTTCACACGCTTTGAGAAGAAGTGCCAGGAACACCAGTGGCCAGAGAATAAATGGGCAGCACTTGTATCCTCTAGATTAATAGGCAAGGGTCTTAAAGCCTACGATGCGTTACCTTTGGAGTTATGTATTGTGTACGAGGATCTCAAGGAGGCTGTCCTGAGGGCTTACGAATTGCAACCAGAAACGTACCGTTTGAAGTTCCGGGGTGTAACTAAGGGAAGAGATAGCACCTTTTTGGAACACGCCCGGGACTTGTCCGATGCTATGAGAAACTGGCTCCGATCTGAGAGGGTCGCAACATTTGATGAAATTAAGCAGTTAATGATGTTGGAGCAGTTCTTTAAGAGCACGGGCGGTGATCTAACTTTGAACTTGAAGGAGAAAAACCCAAGAACTCTAGTCGAAGCAGCAGAAATGGCTGATCGACGGCTGTCGTTGATTCGGGCTTGCGGGTCCTCACAGAAGTACGATGTAAGTGCTAAGGACCGTTATCCTCCCCCTCCCCGTAACAATGACACATTTAAACAGAAGAGCCATGAAACTAAAACTGAATCCAAACCTTACACCACACCGTATGTGAAAAGTCAGGGGCCTTTTACATCACAGTATAAGCCGAAACCAAAATTTATGTGTTTTAGTTGCCACCAGGAGGGTCATAAGGCAAATGAGTGCCCTAGTCGACCTCCTCCGGCAGCCGTGTCTTTTGCTCACAGCATTGGAGTGTTCAAGAGGACATCGGAGTTTGTTAGAGGCATTTCTTCCGAGGTAAATACACTGCCAGTGCAGAAGGATCCGGAAGGCTTATTCCCTGTCCGTGATGCCTTTAGTGACCACAGGGGACTCGGTTGTGTGGAGTGGGGGGGTAGAAGACATGAGGTGAGAATTTTGCATGACACTGGGGCATCGCAAACACTGTTGAGAATATTGCACTGGTAAACCTGTCAATACGGCGCGGGTGGTTGTGGTTCAGGGAGTTAATGCGACAAGGTCATACCCGCTTGTGAGAATGAAGGTGGAAGTTGATGGTGTGACTCGTGACCTGGATGTGGGGATTGTGGAGAAGTTACCTGTTGGGGGCGTCGACCTCCTTCTCGGCAACGACTTTGCGGGACCTACTTCTGAGGCTCCACCCTTGGTCGTTGCCGAGAAGCCGGCCGACGTGAGTAGGGAGGAGCAGGAGTGGGTTGAGAAGTGTCCGGGACAGCCTATGGCGTGTGTTGTCACCGGAGATTCTGCATCCAGGGAGTCATATTCTGGTCAACAATCTTTAGATCAGCGGAGGAAGGGTACCGAGAAGGGGTTGAAAGTTGATGCGGTTGAGAGTTTAGTATCAGCGGACATTCTCGGGGACTCAGTATTAGGACCAAATATCGAGTCTGAAGAAGACCCAGTAACTGTTGTGGAAAAGGCAGAGGATGGGCTTAAAAAGACGATGAGACAGCAACGGTACGCAGAGAGAGAGCAACGGGAGGCCAAACTTAATGTAGGAGGGGGGCATGAGTTGTTTCGCAAACACTTGGATAGGCTTGCTCCTTCGGACATTCGTAAGTTGCAATTGGAAGACCTGGAGGTTCTTGAATGTGGTACTGGTGCTGTTGAGTTGAAGGAGGACAGTGATGCACAGTCGGGAGATGTAGCAACAAGGTACCCTGACGCGTACCCTATGAGGAATGGGTCGGCGAAGACAGTGTATTTTTCCTGGTATGGTTACCCGCAGGAGATTCATGTTGTTTTGTTTGCTGCACGGGAGGTACCTGGGAAAAGTTTGGGATTCAGCCCTAATGAGCTCGTCTTTGGACACCGTGTCAGAGGGCCTCTCCATATGGTTGAAGAAGTATGGGAGGGCGCAGAAAAACCTTGTTCTATGCTCAAGTGTGTCCTCAACAGTCGAGAACGGATGTTGCGCAGTCTGGAGTTGGCTGGCCGTAATTTGACTAGCTCTCAGGCCCTCATGAAGGACAGGTACGACCTCAAGGTTGAACTCCGGGAGTTTCACGTGGGTCAGGAGGTGTTGATTCTACTGCCCCTTGTAGGTCACCCCTTATCCGCGAAGTACACTGGTCCTTATAGGGTGGTGGAGGAGCTATCGGACCTGGTTTACTTGGTAGCCACTCCAGACAGACGGAAGCGCAATCAGTTATGTCATGTTAATCCCATGAAGGAGTATGGGAGGCACCCCCCTGAGCCTCTCACTGTGCCTGTGATGACGTTTAGCAGTCAAGGTGGAGAAGGAGAACGGGACAGTCAAGCTCAGGTGGAGGATAACTGGAAGGATAAGAAGTTCAATTGGGCGCCTGAGTGTGAGAAGGCGTTTAGCGAAGTAAAACACCTGTTGTGCACTCACCCGATCCTCAGGGCCCCTGACTTTAGCCTACCTTCCCAACTAGCAACGGAGGCTAGTGGTGTGGGGCTGGTGCCGTCATTGTGGAAACGGACGATGATGGGCTGGAGCATCCTGTTAGTTTCTGCTCGGAGAAGTACAATTCGGCCCAGGGGAGCTGCTCTGTTGTCGAGGAGGAGCTGCTGGCGGTTGTACTTGCTCTGAGGCATTTCGAGGTCTGTGTTCCAGCCTATGGTCCGGTCGTTGTAGTTTACCCAGATCATCACCCTCTCAAGTTCTTGGACCAGTTTCACAATCGGAATATTAGGCTGACCAGGTGGTCACTAAGGTTACCTGGACATACGCCATATTGCCGGTTGTGACAACGTGGTTGCAGATGGTCGTTCAAGGGTATATGATCCTGGGTAGATTGACACACGGGTAGCCTCCTGCTTTAGTTTGAATATTATTTTGCGCTTGGTGCTTGTTGGCTCGCGGTTGTAGCCCAGCGTATTGGGTCGTAAAGCAGGAGTTGAGCGTTTGGTTTAGAAGAAAAAACTAGGCTTGCCCCTATAGTGCAGCCGAAATAAACAAATTAAAAACATAAAAATCAAATAAAAAACTTTCTTTAATAGTTGAATTTTTTCAGTATGTTATAGCAGTAATTCTGAGTTGCACTCCTCTCAGAATGCTGGGCTAGAGAAGCTCGCTCTTGAGGAGCATAACTACATATAATTTAACCTATTGTGTTGGGAGGGTTATAATTTGAAAAAAAAAAAAATTGAAGAACTGTGCCAGATATTTTACTGCCGCTGGGTGATGGGAAGTGGAGATATAGCATGGGTTCTAACCATCAGATTTTTGTGAGCCTTGGGGCCTCTGAGAAAAATCTTGGGGGGGGTGTGACGTTGACCACTCCGTTAGAACCGCATGGCTTGTCCTACAGTGACTCGCTAGGATCGCCAGGGCAGTGGATGGGGCTACAGTTTATGTATTAGAGTGTGCTTTATTTCATATGAAAGCTCGTGTCATGGGCAGTCCAGAAAGGCTCTTTGTTTTCGCCCATGTCAAGGCTTTATATATTTAATTGTAAAGTATATGTTTTGTCATTAACTAGTAATGATAGGATCTGGGAGAGAGAGAGGGAGTAGAACAGAGTGAGAGGGGGCGCGCAGTGTTTTTTGTCCCGCTCGATGACGTCACGGCTGGCTGCCTCGCGGGGGTTGGTGGAGGGAGGTCCTTACCATGCTGTGAGCTCTTGTTAGTGGCCAGATCACTTGTAACCGTTTTTTTCCCACGCGGCTCGAGCTAGTGCGAGTATATATACTGGTTCCTCGCCACTCTCTCCCTCAGATCTGGTTTCTAGAACACACTCATCTTTTTTCCCTTGCTATCTATTCCCGCTCCGCACCTGAGAATCTTTTCCTCTGCCTATCTCTCATTTTCCATATCTTTCACCACCTTTATTAACATTATATCCCCTCTGGTTAACTCTGCAAAATCAGCTTCATGCTGGCCAGTTGTATTGTGTGTTAAGGTCTGATATAACCTGTGTATGTTAGTTGTTAAGATAAGTGGATCAGGAAGCATTGGTTGGCTTTCATATTGCTGCTTCCTTTAGTTATTAATGTTCTGCTGGATTAGATAATGCTAGACTAGGAGTCTGATATGATAGGTATTGTTTCCTATGAGTGCTGGCTTCAGTTAAAAGCGGCATGACATACCTGAGAACTGGAGTTGATTGAGTAAATTCTAGTCTGTGTGCCATTGAGAGTAGAGCATGCACGAATGAGGGCTTTTTGCCTATACCATTCTGCACTGTTCTAGTCTCGATTGTTTGTCTTTGAGGTACGCCAGGAGAACGCTTAATACTTCGGTATTAAGGTTTCTCAAGAGAGCTACCCTTCATTATAACGTAATATTTGACGCACAGACTTGAGATTTGCACTAGGCTATGCAGCATGCCATGTGCACCAGTATCTCGTATCATTGACTCTAGCTAGACTTTATCAATCATAGTAGACATTAAGTATATTAACCTAATTACTCTTTTTATGCATACCCATTTATGATTACACAAGCATTTCACAGCCTAGTTTGATGTATTGAGACACAAACGACTTAGGCTCTTTTTGTTGATAGGAATACTGCATTGTGGCGATTATTATTAGTGTTGTAGTGTTTAGGATATTCTTGGCTCCGACGGCATTATATATTCTGCCTTTTTGTGTGCATAGCCTGCACGAGCATTGTTCCACTGCCTGCCTTTTTGGGTTCCATTTCCGATACGAGCATCTTTACAGCATCTAACATTTAAAGAAGATTCCTTGTTAGTGTTGAAGGACTTTAGTGCACTTTCTTTCATGCAGGAGTGCCTGACATTTATTGATTAAAGTAACGTAAGCTGTAACTTCTCTTACCACCTTACTTTGCATACCATAACCAAGCACCGTCGGTTATAGGTAGTAATAGGCTGTTTTCACATAACATTAAGCCTAGAGTAGACGCACATTTATTGAGAGTTTGATAGCCTATTATTGCATATAGAACTCTGTAGAGTATTTGTGTTCTTTGTTCACTGGGAATATACTTCAGAGGTTGGAGCTAGCGCTTTCCGTTGTAACATTTATGCCATTACTAGTCCAATGAATAAGAGCCCTGATATATTTGAACCCCCGTCGTAACAAATGGCGACCTTACCTAGGATTTGGTGAACCTACATTTATTAGCAGGGAACATTTGTTGTTTTGGAGAATATTTTGCGGGGATCAGCAAGAATAATTTTTTTTTGCAACATAGTATAGCCCTTGAGTATTTCCGAGAATTTTTGTGTGTATATCGAGGTATAAGAGTTTGGGGTGCTTCTTTTCTGAATATTGTGGTGAGAAATTTTTGTGAGCATCATGTCTTATACCGGATCAGAGGAGAATGGAGACACAGTACGTAATGTCGAAACTGAGGAACAGCAGTATGATGATATGGTTAATCAGGTGAACTGTGAGGAGGATGCTAGGATATTTTTGCAATGGCCTGTTACTGCCGAGCGGTTGGTGGGTGTGAATCGGTGCGGTCTTCAATGCCTGGCCACAGCTATCGGTCATGCGGGTACTAGCAGCATGACCAGGGATAACTTGATAACGTGTGTACTGGGCAGGGTGACTGGTGAGCGAGATGGGTTGAGTGCTCAGAGCCCTTCGGCCATGCTTCCCCTACACTCGACTCCCAGCCATCCCAGTAGTTTGCCGACCCCGGGTGCGCTTCCGCAGTTGGGTGGTGACTGGCAGGGTGGGTTGCCCCTGGGGGGACCACTGGTAATTTCAAACATTGTAGCACCTTCACCTCCTCAGGGGTTGTCTCCAGAATTGTTGCTTCAGCTCGAATTAGCTAGGATCGAAGAGAGAAAGGCTATCAGGGTATCTGAGCTTCAGCTTCAGCAGCAATTAGAATTAGCCAAGATAGATGAGAGAAAAAGTCACCAGCAAATAGAGCTAGCAAAAATCCAAGCTGAGTCGACTAGGTACTGTGCCGACATGGATGTAGAGAAGTCGCGAGTAGAGACAACGGGACAGCGACTTGGGGCTGGTAACCGTGTTCATGAGTAGTCTCTCTCGCACTTATTAAAACTGGTTCCGGTGTTTGATGAGAGTGGTGTAACAGAATTTTTCACACGCTTTGAGAAGAAGTGCCAGGAACACCAGTGGCCAGAGAATAAATGGGCAGCACTTGTATCCTCTAGATTAATAGGCAAGGGTCTTAAAGCCTACGATGCGTTACCTTTGGAGTTATGTATTGTGTACGAGGATCTCAAGGAGGCTGTCCTGAGGGCTTACGAATTGCAACCAGAAACGTACCGTTCGAAGTTCCGGGGTGTAACTAAGGGAAGAGATAGCACCTTTTTGGAACACGCCCGGGACTTGTCCGATGCTATGGGAAACTGGCTCCGATCTGAGAGGGTCGCAACATTTGATGAAATTAAGCAGTTAATGATGGAGCAGTTCTTTAAGAGCACGGGCGGTGATCTAACTTTGAACTTGAAGGAGAAAAACCCAAGAACTCTAGTCGAAGCAGCAGAAATGGCTGATCGACGGCTGTCGTTGATTCGGGGTTGCGGGTCCTCACAGAAGTACGATGTAAGTGCTAAGGACCGTTATCCTCCCCCTCCCCGTAACAATGACACATTTAAACAGAAGAGCCATGAAACTAAAACTGAATCCAAACCTTACACCACACCGTATGTGAAAAGTCAGGGGCCTTTTACATCACAGTATAAGCCGAAACCAAAATTTATGTGTTTTAGTTGCCACCAGGAGGGTCATAAGGCAAATGAGTGCCCTAGTCGACCTCCTCCGGCAGCCGTGTCTTTTGCTCACGGCATTGGAGTGTTCAAGAGAACATCGGAGTTTGTTAGAGGCATTTCTTCCGAGGTAAATACACTGCCAGTGCAGAAGGATCCGGAAGGCTTATTCCCTGTCCGTGATGCCTTTAGTGACCACAGGGGACTCGGTTGTGTGGAGTGGGGGGGTAGAAGACATGAGGTGAGAATTTTGCGTGACACTGGGGCATCGCAAACACTGTTGAGAAATTGCACTGGTAAACCTGTCAATACGGCGCGGGTGGTTGTGGTTCAGGGAGTTAATGCGACAAGGTCATACCCGCTTGTGAGAATGAAGGTGGAAGTTGATGGTGTGACTCGTGACCTGGATGTGGGGATTGTGGAGAAGTTACCTGTTGGGGGCGTCGACCTCCTTCTCGGCAACGACTTTGCGGGACCTACTTCTGAGGCTCCACCCTTGGTCGTTGCCGAGAAGCCGGCCGACGTGAGTAGGGAGGAGCAGGAGTGGGTTGAGAAGTGTCCGGGACAGCCTATGGCGTGTGTTGTCACCGGAGATTCTGCATCCAGGGAGTCACATTCTGGTCAACAATTTTTAGATCAGCGGAGGAAGGGTACCGAGAAGGGGTTGAAAGTTGATGCGGTTGAGAGTTTAGTATCAGCGTACATTCTCGGGGACTCAGTATTAGGACCAAATATCGAGTCTGAAGAAGACCCAGTAACTGTTGTGGAAAAGGCAGAGGATGGGCTTAAAAAGACGATGAGACAGCAACGGTACACAGAGAGAGAGCAACGGGAGGCCAAACTTAATGTAGGAGGGGGGCATGAGTTGTTTCGCAAACACTTGGATAGGCTTGCTCCTTCGGACATTCGTAAGTTGCAATTGGAAGACCTGGAGGTTCTTGAATGTGGTACCGGTGCTGTTGAGTTGAAGGAGGACAGTGATGCACAGTCGGGAGATGTAGCAACAAGGTACCCTGACGCGTACCCTATGAGGAATGGGTCGGCGAAGACAGTGTATTTTTCCTGGTATGGTTACCCGCAGGAGATTCATGTTGTTTTGTTTGCTGCACGGGAGGTACCTGGGAAAAGTTTGGGATTCAGCCCTAATGAGCTCGTCTTTGGACACCGTGTCAGAGGGCCTCTCCATACGGTTGAAGAAGTATGGGAGGGCACAGAAAAACCTTGTTCTATGCTCAAGTGTGTCCTCAACAGTCGAGAACGGATGTTGCGCAGTCTGGAGTTGGCTGGCCGTAATTTGACTAGCTCTCAGGCCCTCATGAAGGACAGGTACGACCTCAAGGTTGAACTCCGGGAGTTTCACGTGGGTCAGGAGGTGTTGATTCTACTGCCCCTTGTAGGTCACCCCTTATCCGCGAAGTACACTGGTTCTTATAGGGTGGTGGAGGAGCTATCGGACCTGGTTTACTTGGTAGCCACTCCAGACAGACGGAAGCGCAATCAGTTATGTCATGTTAATCCCATGAAGGAGTATGGGAGGCACCCCCCTGAGCCTCTCACTGTGCCTGTGATGACGTTTAGCAGTCAAGGTGGAGAAGGAGAACGGGACAGTCAAGCTCAGGTGGAGGATAACTGGAAGGATAAGAAGTTCAATTGGGCGCCTGAGTGTGAGAAGGCGTTTAGCGAAGTAAAACACCTGTTGTGCACTCACCCGATCCTCAGGGCCCCTGACTTTAGCCTACCTTCCCAACTAGCAACGGAGGCTAGTGGTGTGGGGCTGGTGCCGTCATTGTGGAAACGGACGATGATGGGCTGGAGCATCCTGTTAGTTTCTGCTCGGAGAAGTACAATTCGGCCCAGGGGAGCTGCTCTGTTGTCGAGGAGGAGCTGCTGGCGGTTGTACTTGCTCTGAGGCATTTCGAGGTCTGTGTTCCAGCCTATGGTCCGGTCGTTGTAGTTTACCCAGATCATCACCCTCTCAAGTTCTTGGACCAGTTTCACAATCGGAATATGAGGCTGACCAGGTGGTCACTAAGGTTATTGGTATATAACCTGGACATACGCCATATTGCCGGTTGTGACAACGTGGTTGCAGATGGTCGTTCAAGGGTATATGATCCTGGGTAGATTGACACACGGGTAGCCTCCTGCTTTAGTTTGAATAGTATTTTGCGCTTGGTGCTTGTTGGCTCGCGGTTGTAGCCCAGCGTATTGGGTCGTAAAGCAGGAGTTGAGCGTTTGGTATAGAAGAAAAAACTAGGCTTGCCCCTATAGTGCAGCCGAAATAAACAAATTAAAAACATAAAAATCAAATAAAAAACTTTCTTTAATAGTTGAATTTTTTCAGTATGTTATAGCAGTAATTCTGAGTTGCACTCCTCTCAGAATGCTGGGCTAGAGAAGCTCGCTCTTGAGGAGCATAACTACATATAATTTAACCTATTGTGTTGGGAGGGTTATAATTTGAAAAACAAATTTGTTGAAGAACTATGCCAGATATTTTACTGCCGCTGGGTGATGGGAAGTGGAGATATAGCATGGGTTCTAACCATCAGATTTTTGTGAGCCTTGGGGCCTCTGAGAAAAATCTTGGGGGGGGTGTGACCTTGACCACTCCGTTAGAACCGCATGGCTTGTCCTACAGTGACTCGCTAGGATCGCCAGGGCAGTGGATGGGGCTACAGTTTATGTATTAGAGTGTGCTTTATTTCATATGAAAGCTCGTGTCATGGGCAGTCCAGAAAGGCTCTTTGTTTTCGCCCATGTCAAGGCTTTATATATTTAATTGTAAAGTATATGTTTTGTCATTAACTAGTAATGATAGGATCTGGGAGAGAGAGAGGGAGTAGAACAGAGTGAGAGGGGGCGCGCAGTGTTTTTTGTCCTGCTCGATGACGTCACGGCTGGCTGCCTCGCGGGGGTTGGTGGAGGGAGGTCCTTACCATGCTGTGAGCTCTTGTTAGTGGCCAGATCACTTGTAACCGTTTTTTTCCCACGCGGCTCGAGCTAGTGCGAGTATATATACTGGTTCCTCGCCACTCTCTCCCTCAGATCTGGTTTCTAGAACACACTCATCTTTTTTCCCTTGCTATCTATTCCCGCTCCGCACCTGAGAATCTTTTCCTCTGCCTATCTCTCATTTTCCATATCTTTCACCACCTTTATTAACATTATATCCCCTCTGGTTAACTCTGCAAAATCAGCTTCATGCTGGCCAGTTGTATTGTGTGTTAAGGTCTGATATAACCTGTGTATGTTAGTTGTTAAGATAAGTGGATCAGGAAGCATTGGTTGGCTTTCATATTGCTGCTTCCTTTAGTTATTAATGTTCTGCTGGATTAGATAATGCTAGACTAGGAGTCTGATATAATAGGTATTGTTTCCTATGAGTGCTGGCTTCAGTTAAAAGCGGCACGACATACCTGAGAACTGGAGTTGATTGAGTAAATTCTAGTCTGTGTGCCATTGAGAGTAGAGCATGCACGAATGAGGGCTTTTTGCCTATACCATTCTGCACTGTTCTAGTATCGATTGTTTGTCTTTGAGGTACGCCAGGAGAACGCTTAATACTTCGGTATTAAGGTTTCTCAAGAGAGCTACCCTTCATTATAACGTAATATTTGACGCTCAGACTTGAGATTTGCACTAGGCTATGCAGCATGCCATGCGCACCAGTATCTCGTATCATTGACTCTAGCTAGACTTTATCAATCATAGTAGACATTAAGTATATTAACCTAATTACTCTTTTTATGCATACCCATTTATGATTACACAAGCATTTCGCAGCCTAGTTTGATGTATTGAGACACAAACGACTTAGGCTCTTTTTGTTGATAGGAATACTGCATTGTGGCGATTATTATTAGTGTTGTAGTGTTTAGGATATTCTTGGCTCCTACGGCATTATATATTCTGCCTTTTTGTGTGCATAGCCTGCACGAGCATTGTTCCACTGCCTGCCTTTTTGGGTTCCATTTCCGATACGAGCATCTTTACAGCATCTAACATTTAAAGAAGATTCCTTGTTAGTGTTGAAGGACTTTAGTGCACTTTCTTTCATGCAGGAGTGCCTGACATTTATTGATTAAAGTAACGTAAGCTGTAACTTCTCTTACCACCTTACTTTGCATACCATAACCAAGCACCGTCGGTTATAGGTAGTAATAGGCTGTTTTCACATAACATTAAGCCTAGAGTAGACGTACATTTATTGAGAGTTTGATAGCCTATTATTGCATATAGAACTCTGTAGAGTATTTGTGTTCTTTGTTCACTGGGAATATACTTCAGAGGTTGGAGCTAGCGCTTTCCGTTGTAACATTTATGCCATTACTAGTCCAATGAATAAGAGCCCTGATATATTTGAACCCCAGTCGTAACAAGTGTGAGTAACAGAACTGCTCATGTTAAATATAATAATTGTATATTACTTTTTTTTTTTTTTTTTGTAGCGGGTATGTATTAAATAATCACAATGTACACCCTAAATAATCATACATGTGTTACACAGCAGTGAGTCAGTCACACTTTATGTCACATGCTTAGTTATAAACACACAGTTAGTCACACATAGTCAGTCTGGCATTCAAGTTATATATTTATTTATCATTCCTATTTATGAAAACACGGCAGTAACATTTCCATCTTGCTTTCATTAGACGATTTTAGTGATCTTAAAAATGAAGGACTTCCAGGGGAAAACAAAAGGTTAATTGATAATTCTTGCCTCTTCGAATAATAGAGATACTTCTTAAGCTAAATACAGTTGTCTGTTGTCAACCGGAATAAATAAAAGAGTTGCTGGAACTCCTGTTTCATTTGTCTGGCTTCCCTCAGTGTTTCTATTCTTGCCTCAACTACACAGCTGGCTCTCTCAAACACCTCCTCCTCCTCCTATTCATTTCACTACACTAAACAAGCACATCACACTTCTTTCCAACACACAAAATAAAATAAAATAAAATAAAATAGCAACTATCACTTTTAACTTTAAGAGAGACACTTGTTACAGATAACTTTTCCTTTTGTTTCTTTCATACCCATAGGAAAAGATACCTGGCAGCTTCTAAAAATACACCTATAGATGGATGTTGTGGTTTATGATATGCTGCCTCCAATCTATAGCGTTTTTTATTAAGCTGGCGAGAAACTTACTTTTTTTTTTTTTTTTTTCTATGTGATTGAGGGAGGCAAAAGGCATAACTGCCTATAGCGAGTGCCTCCCCCATAGTTGAAAGAGTGACAGGGCCAAAATCAAGGGACGTTCGAGCCAAAATGCCTGGACACACGGAGTTTGAAGCAATTTAAGTCATAGGAAGAGGGAAAGACTGATTCTGGGAGAGAGTTCCAGAGCTCAGATGTTGAGTAGAAGAAAGTTTGAGAGTAACGTTTCACTCTTGGGTTGGAGAGTTGCACAGAGTAGGGGTGGGATTGAGTTGCAAGACGGGTACCATGTGCCCTACGTAAAGGAGGTGGTATGCACTGGGATAGCTCTGAGGAACACTGATTATTATAGTAGCGATAGAATAGCGAGAGAGATGCAACATTGCGGCGGAGAGAGAGAGATTGCAGAGAGTTGGTGAGTGGACGGGAGTTAATGATACGAAAGGCCTTCCTTTCAACTTTGTCTAGGAGAGCGGTGTGAGAGGAACCTCCCCACACATGTGAACAATACTCAATACAAGGGCGCACTATGCCCCTGTACAGAGCAAGAAGCTGTGCAGGGGAAAAGAACCCCCTAAGGCGGTTGAGCACACCCAGCTTCTGGGAGGCTGCCTTAGCAAGACTGGTAATATGGTCCTTCCAAATGAGAGCAGAAGAAAAAGAGACACCAAGAATATTGAGAGAAGATGAAGGGTTGATTTTTGTATTGTTGAAGAATAAGGGATAGTCCGCTGGGAGATACTGACGGGTAGATAGATGGAGAAATTGGGTTTTGGAAGCATTAAAGTTAACAAGGTTTTCTCTGCCCCAATTGGAAATAGTATTTAGATCAGAATTTAAGAGTTCTATGGCTTCATTACGTTTGTCGTTGAGGGATTGCTGGCTGGGGCATTCTGAAAAACTAATGGAGTAGTGTAAGGTTGAGTCGTCTGCGTATGAATGGATGGGAATTAAGGTACAGTTAAGGAGATCATTTATAAAAATTAGAAAGAGAATAGGAGATAGGACAGAGCCCTGAGGAACACCGGAGTTTATAGGGTGAGGAAGTGAACAATGGCCGTCCACAACCGCAGCTATGGAACGGCCGGAAAGGAAATTAGAGACAAAGGCACAGATGGAGGGATAGAAACCGAAGGAGGGTAGTTTAGAAATTAAAGATTTATGCCAGACTCTATCGAAGGCTTTCGATATGTCTAGTGCAATAGAAAAAGTCTCACCGAAGTCCCGAAAGGAGGATGACCAAGAGTTAGTAAGATATGAAAGAAGATCACCAGTAGAGCGACCCTTAAGGAAGCCATACTGGCGATCTGAGAGCAGATTATGAGAAGAGAAATTCTTAAGAAATTTGGAAGCAAGAATAGTTTCAAAAACTTTAGAAAGACAAGAGATAAGAGCAATTGGACGATAGTTGGAGGGTTGAGAGCGGTCACCCTTCTTTGGGACAGGTTGAATGTGACACTTTCAAAATCGGGGAGGGGAGGGTCTATATTTTTGTTTTATTAATTGTACTTTTTTTGTTAAGCTTGATGAGGGTCTAGGGAGCAAACTAAAGACCTCCCCTTAACCCATTCTCAGTCAGTTACTCACATAGTTTGTTATACACAGACACACACACAGTCAGTCAGTCACACATTAGTTCATAGTCAGTCAGTCACGCACACACCCAGTCATACAATCACACTCAATCAGTCAGTTACACAGGGAGTCACATCCAGTCAGTCACCCAGTAGTTCGTAGTCTGTTAGTCAGCACTCACCCAGTCATACAGTAACAGCCAATCAGTCAGTCACATACACACAGAGTCAGTCACGTTCAGTAAATGACATACATAAAATAACATAGTCATTCACATACACAGTCATTCAGTCACACAGTTACTTTCACACAGTCAAGCACACATACAGGCATTCAGTCACACGGTAAGTCGATTACAGTAATTCACAGTCAGTCAGTCTCAGTAATTCAGTCAGTCAGTTACAGTAATTAACAGTCAGTCATTTACAGTAATTCAGTCAGTAAGTCACAGTAATTCATTCATTCAGTCAGTCACAGTAATTCAGTCAGTCAGTCACAGTAATTCAGCCAGTCAGTCACAGTAATTAACAGTCAGTCAGTCAGTCACAATAATTAACAGTCAGTCAGTCACAGTAATTCATAGTCAGTCAGTCACAGGAATTCAGTCATTGTCATAGAAAATCACAGTCAGTCAGTCAGTCACAGGAGTTTAGTCAGTCAGCCAGTCACACAATTATAATATTTAACATAAAACATATTGCTTGATAACAAACAAATAATATATACGGAATATGTCGATCTACAGGTAATTAATTAAAGAAAGAGTGCTTAATGTCCAATAACTTTATTAACAATCTAAATTTCGAAAAAGTAAAAAATGTATTTTCTCATAATTAAGTTATGCATCTTGTGTCCAAATTTCAGCCCCCTAGCTCACAAATTGCAAAAGTTACGGACATGTCAAAATTTGCATGGAAAAATTCGATTTGCGGCTAAACCAAACGGAATTCGAGGCTGATATTAAAACCCAATAAAAAACCTTTACCAAAAGAAGGGTAAAATGTCGCGGTAAATCGTTTGCGACAGGTTAGAATGTCGTAGCGGCAATATTTGAGGGCGTGATTTTGGGCGGACGGGCCCGCAACGCGCTGGCCAGGGCTGAGTTCTCTCTCAACCCTCCCCCTCCCCCAACATACCCTACCACCACCACTCGCACAAGGTCTGGATTTATCTTTGGACTATATAATTGTTATTATATATTATTTCTGTTTATCAGCTGTATTATTTATTGATCATAATAGTATTTTTGATAATTCATATTATCATAGCTTAACACTTATATAACTATTATTTCTGTTTATCAGTTGTATTGTGTATTTATCATATTGTTTTTTTGTTGACTGATCATATTATAAATATTTTGTACTTGTACTTTGTTAAGTAAATGAAGTTAAGTAATATTTATTAGTGAGTGTGGTTGTTTCTATTAGTGAGTGTGGTTGTTTTTAATAGTGAGTGTGGTTGTTTCTATTAGTGAGTGTGGTTGTTTCTATTAGTGAGTGTGGTTGTTTGTATTAGTGAGTGTGGTTGTTTCTATTAGTGAGTGTGGTTGTTTGTATTAGTGAGTGTGGTTGTTTCTATTAGTGAGTGTGGTTGTTTCTATTAGTGAGTGTGGTTGTTTCTATTGGTGAGTGGTTGTTTCTATTGGTGAGTGTGGTTGTTTCTATTAGTGAGTGTGGTTGTTTCTATTAGTGAGTGTGGTTGTTTCTATTAGTGAGTGTGGTTGTTTCTATTAGTGAGTGTGGTTGTTTCTATTAGTGAGTGTGGTTGTTTCTATTAGTGAGTGTGGTTGTTTCTATTAGTGAGTGTGGTTGTTTCTATTAGTGAGTGTGGTTGTTTCTATTAGTGAGTGGTTGTTTCTATTAGTGAGTGTGGTTGTTTTTAATAGTGAGTGTGGTTATTTCTATTAGTGAGTGTGGTTGTTTCTATTAGTGAGTGTGGTTGTTTCTATTAGTGAGTGTGGTTGTTTCTATTAGTGAGTGTGGTTGTTTCTATTGGTGAGTGGTTGTTTCTATTGGTGAGTGTGGTTGTTTCTATTAGTGAGTGTGGTTGTTTCTATTAGTGAGTGTGGTTGTTTCTATTAGTGAGTGTGGTTGTTTCTATTAGTGAGTGTGGTTGTTTCTATTAGTGAGTGTGGTTGTTTCTATTAGTGAGTGTGGTTGTTTCTATTAGTGAGTGTGGTTGTTTCTATTAGTGAGTGGTTGTTTCTATTAGTGAGTGGTTGTTTCTATTAGTGAGTGTGGTTGTTTCTATTAGTGAGTGTGGTTGTTTCTATTAGTGAGTGTGGTTGTTTCTATTAGTGAGTGTGGTTGTTTCTATTAGTGAGTGTGGTTGTTTCTATTAGTGAGTGTGGTTGTTTCTATTAGTGAGTGTGGTTGTTTCTATTAGTGAGTGTGGTTGTTTCTATTAGTGAGTGTGGTTGTTTCTATTAGTGAGTAGTTGTTTCTATTAGTGAGTGTGGTTGTTTCTATTAGTGAGTGTGGTTGTTTCTATTAGTGAGTGTGGTTGTTTCTATTAGTGAGTGTGGTTGTTTCTATTAGTGAGTGTGGTTGTTTCTATTAGTGAGTGTGGTTGTTTCTATTAGTGAGTGTGGTTGTTTCTATAAGTGAGTGTGGTTGTTTCTATTAGTGAGTGAGGTTGTTTCTATTAGTGAGTGTGGTTGTTTCTATTAGTGAGTGTGGTTGTTTCTATTAGTGAGTGTGGTTGTTTCTATTAGTGAGTGTGGTTGTTTCTATTAGTGAGTGAGGTTGTTTCTATTAGTGAGTGTGGTTGTTGCTATTAGTGAGTATGGTTGTTTCTATTAGTGAGTGTGGTTGTTTCTATTAGTGAGTGTAGTTGTTTCTATTAGTGAGTGTGGTTGTTTCTATTAGTGAGTGTGGTTGTTTCTATTAGTGAGTGTGGTTGTTTCTATTAGTGAGTGTGGTTGTTTCTATTAGTGAGTGTGGTTGTTTCTATTAGTGAGTGTGGTTGTTTCTATTAGTGAGTGTGGTTGTTTCTATTAGTGAGTGTGGTTGTTTCTATTAGTGAGTGTGGTTGTTTCTATTAGTGAGTGTGGTTGTTTCTATTAGTGAGTGTAGTTGTTTCTATTAGTGAGTGTGGTTGTTTCTATTAGTGAGTGTGGTTGTTTCTATTAGTGAGTGTGGTTGTTTCTATTAGTGAGTGTGGTTGTTTCTATTAGTGAGTGTGGTTGTTTCTATTAGTGAGTGTGGTTGTTTGTATTAGTGAGTGTGGTTGTTTCTATTAGTGAGTGTGGTTGTTTCTATTAGTAAGTGTGGTTGTTTCTATTAGTGAGTGTGGTTGTTTCTATTAGTGAGTGTGGTTGTTTCTATTAGTGAGTGTGGTTGTTTCTATTAGTGAGTGTGGTTGTTTCTATTAGTGAGTGTGGTTGTTTCTATTAGTGAGTGTGGTTGTTTCTATTAGTGAGTGTGGTTGTTTCTATTAGTGAGTGTGGTTGTTTCTATTATACATAGAAACTACTAATTAGTGTGAGTTACTGTGTGACTGACTAGCATCATTTACTTAACAAAATACATGTACAACATATTTATAATATCATTAACAAAATATGATAAATACACAATACAACTGATAAATATAAATACAAGATATGTAAGTGTTCTATCTATCTATCTATCTATTGCCTGACGCCGTGATCCCCGAAGGGGTGGCCACGAACGAACCGCCCCCATGCACCTCTGTCCCCAGTCAGTCGACGCCCCTCCCCCCAACCAGCACCGCCTTCATTCATGTAGTTCCTCACTCCATCCTTCCACCTCATATTCGGTCTACCTCTCCCCCTCTGTCCCTCCACCTCGCTCTCGTACACCCTCTTAGTCATTCTCTCGCTTTCCATACGTTCCATATGGCCGAACCATCTCAAGTTGTTCCTTTTCACACTTTCCAACACATCTACCTCCACACCACACCTCCTTCTTACTTCCTCATTAGTCTGTCTATCCCTCCATGTAATTCCGCACGCACTCCTTAAGTAATTCATTTCCACTGCTCTCACTCTTGGTCTGAGTCTCTCAACCAACGTCCATGCTTCGCTTCCGTAAGTCAGTGTCGGGATTACCACACTGTCATGCAAGGACTTCTTCACTTCCATACTGACCACCCTATTTCTTGTTACTGCTTTTAGCGTTCCTACAACCCCTCTTCCCCTGTTGTACCCTCTCCCGCACCTCTTCATCCATAGTCCCATCTTTACTCAACACACTGCCCAGATACTTAAAAGAGTTGACGATCTCCATAGCCTGACCGTTCAGCTTCACCTCACACTCTGTGACTTCACCCCTTTCGAAGACCATAACCTTGCTCTTCCCCGTATTTACCTTCAAATTCCGTTTTTCGCACACTGTTCCAAACTCATTTACCAGACCCTGCAACTCCCATTCATTATCACTCATCAGAACTGTATCATCCGCAAACAGCAGTATAGGTAGCTTCCACTTAATTCCCTCCCTTTTCAGCGATACACCAACATCCACTGCTCTTGATAGTATTTCTTTCATAACTCCATCCATATATACAGTAAACAACCACGGGGACATCACACACCCCTGTTTCAAACCAACATTCAGGTCAAAGAACTCGCTCTGCTCACTCTCCACACGTACTGCCGCCTTTGCACCCTCATACATGCTCTTCACTGCTTTCAGCAACTTGCCCTCTACTCCGTATATTCTAAGTACTTTCCACAAACCTTCTCTATCCACTCTGTCATATGCCTTCTCCAAGTCCATAAAGGCAACATACACCTTTTGTTTCTTCTCCAGATACTTCTCCACAACACAATTCAGGGTAAAATCTGATCTACACATCCTCTTCCCTTCCTAAAGCCTCCCTGCTCGTCGCCTATCCATTTCTCCGTTCTCACTCTCACTCTCTCAATCACTACCCTACTGTATACCTTCCCTACTACGCTTAGAAGACATATTCCTCGGTGGTTACCACACACTCCTCTTTCCCCTTTGCCCTTATATAGGGGGACTATTATGCCAGTCTTCCAATCATCGGGTGCACTCCCCTTCTCCCATGCTAGTTTGCACATTTTCCATACCCATTCTATCACTATCTCACCACCATACCTCAACATTTCCCCACACACTCCATCTGTTCCTGGTGCTTTCCCCAACTTCACTCTTTTCATGGCTTCCCACACTTCTGACCTCCTGATCCCCACCTCCTCCTCCACTACTTCTCTTCTTCTCCCTCCCATACCATATCCAGCTATGTTTGCTGGCTCTTCATTCCTTTCATTTAGCAACTCACTGAAGTACTCCCTCCATCTTTCGACTCTCTCTATGTGTCTCTATGTCTATGTAAGTGTTAAGCTATAATAATATGAATTATGAATAATACTATTATGATCAATAAATAATACAGCTGTTAAACATAAATAATATATAATAACAATTATATAGTCCAAAGATAAACCCAGACCTTGTGCGAGTGGTGGTGGTAGGGTATGTTGGGGGAGGGGGAGGGTTGAGAGAGAACACAGCTCTGGCCAGTGTGTTGCGGGCCGGTCCGCCTCAAATATTGCCGCTACGACATTCTAACCTGTCGCAAACGATTTACCGCGACATTTTACCCTTCTTTTGGTAAAGGTTTTTTTATTGGGTTTTAATATCAGCCTCGAATTCCGTTTGGTTTAGCTGCAAATCGAATTTTTCCATGCAAAATTTGACATGTCCGTAACTTTTGCATTTTTTGAGCTAGGGGGCTGAAATTTGGACACAAGATGCATAACTTAATTATGAGAACATTGGTTTTTCATTTTTTCGAAATTTTGATTTTGAATAAAGTTATTGGACATTAAGCACTCTGTCTTTAATTAATTACCTGCAGATCGACATATTCCGTATATATTATTTGTTTGTTATCAAGCAATATGTTTTACCCCAGTGTAGGCTACCCCAGTGATTAGCCAAACACGACAGAGTCCCCAAGTATTGACTCTGCCTAAAATTACACCAGTGCGAAAGGTGTCATAATAAGTTAGAGTCCACAAATATCAACTCTATTTATATTCCCCAGTGAGTAGCTAAATACCACAGAGTCCTGCATTTTGTCCCTGATTTTGATCTAGGTTCTTATGAGAGTTCCTATACTGTATATATTGTGTGAGTAAATTCAAGATAGATGCAGCTATTATATTCCAAGTCCCATTGCGGATTATAGCGAAATGTTTAGCCTTAATATGAATACGACACGCAACCATGGCTGGAAACTAGAGTTGAAAAGGTTCAGCACAAGTATTTGTGAAAATCTTTTCACATATAAGATTTGTTCTACCTGGAACAAACTTCCCTCAGAAGTTGTAAACAGTTCTTCGGTAGAGCAGTTCAAGAAGAGAGTAGATAGTATTTTGCACAGTTTGTAAAGAGTTGGTGCACTAAAGAATCTCTCTCCTTCACCTTCGAGTATCTCCTCGGAATGGACCGCAAGGTTTCTGAGATACTAACTATTCCATGTAACTCCGTGTAACCCTCTCATCTTTTATTGGGTGGCAGATCCTGCACCCAATTTATGGCTCAATTTTGCAATGCAGTGTTATGAGAGTATGGTGACACCTCTCTCTCTCTCTCTCTCTCTCTCTCTCTCTCTCTCTCTCTCTCTCTCTCTCTCTCTCTCTCTCTCTATCTCTGGCTGTCACTCTCCTTCTCTCTCTCTCTCTCTCTCTCTCTCTCTCTCTCTCTCTCTCTCTCTCTCTCTCTCTCTCTCTCTCTATATATATATATATATATATATATATATATATATATATATATATATATATATATAATACCGTAGTAATTATCATATTGTAATTTATCATTATTCGCAGTGCAGTGAATATGATGCGTCAGTAATATTGTTAATGTACCACCCGCTCATAAAGGGCAGAAAATGTATGGGCAGTGGTATATGGTGAAAGGTAAATGGATAGATAGATAGATAGATAGATAGATAGATAGATAGATAACATGATAGATAGATAGTTAGATAGAATGATAGATAGACGTATGAAGAGGTAGAGAGAGAGAGTGATGCTAGGTTTTGTTTTATGCTGCTTGGTTTGATTAAGCTAGGTGAGGATAGGCTTCTAAGTCAATTTTTGTCTATGGCCATTTTGGTTGTGGCCATTTAGGAAGTGTGACCATTTAGGAGTGTGGCTGCCTAGGAGTGTGACCATTTAAGAGTACGACCGTTTAGGAGTGTGGCCGCTTAGGTGTGTGACCGTTTAGGTGTGTGACTGCTTAGGAGTGTGACCATTTAGGAGTGTGGCCGTTTAGGAATGGGACTGCTTAGGAGTGTGACTGTTTATGAGGGTGGCTGCTTAGGAGAGTCGCCGTTTAGGAGTGTGGCCGTTTAGGAGTGGGATTGCTTAGGAGTGTGACTGTTTACGAGTGTGGCTGTTTAACCCTTTCGCAGCGGCAGCTTCTATAAGGAAGCATACTCCCAGGCAGCTATTTTCCTGCTAATTCCGCACAATATACGCCGCCCTAGGGCCATATCCGTAACCCTGAGTATAATGGAACGAGCTATAATGAAAAGATTGGGTCAAACATCTCCCTATAACAGTCACCATCCCCTCGCTACCTCCTCACACCACACAGGAAAACATCTCCCTATAACAGTCACCATCCCCTCCCTACCTCCTCACACCACACAGGAAAACATCTCCCTATAACAGTCACCATCCCCTCCCTACCTCCTCACACCACACAGGAAAACATCTCCCTATAACAGTCACCATCCCCTCCCTACCTCCTCACACCACACAGGAAAACATCTCCCAATAACAGTCACCATCCCCTCCCTACCTCCTCACACCACACAGGAAAACATCTCCCTATAACAGTCACCATCCCCTCCCTACCTCCTCACACCACACAGGAAAACATCTCCCTATAACAGTCACCATCCCCTCCCTACCTCCTCACACCACACAGGAAAACATCTCCCTATAACAGTCACCATCCCCTCCCTACCTCCTCACACCACACAGGAAAACATCTCCCTATAACAGTCACCATCCCCTCCCTACCTCCTCACACCACACAGGAAAACATCTCCCTATAACAGTCACCATCCCCTCCCTACCTCCTCACACCACACAGGAAAACATCTCCCTATAACAGTCACCATCCCCTCCCTACCTCCTCACACCACACAGGAAAACATCTCCCTATAACAGTCACCATCCCCTCCCTACCTCCTCACACCACACAGGAAAACATCTCCCTATAACAGTCACCATCCCCTCCCTACCTCCTCACACCACACAGGAAAACATCTCCCTATAACAGTCACCATCCCCTCCCTACCTCCTCACACCACACAGGAAAACATCTCCCTATAACAGTCACCATCCCCTCCCTACCTCCTCACACCACACAGGAAAACATCTCCCTATAACAGTCACCATCCCCTCCCTACCTCCTCACACCACACAGGAAAACATCTCCCTATAACAGTCACCATCCCCTCCCTACCTCCTCACACCACACAGGAAAACATCTCCCTATAACAGTCACCATCCCCTCCCTACCTCCTCACACCACACAGGAAAACATCTCCCTATAACAGTCACCATCCCCTCCCTACCTCCTCACACCACACAGGAAAACATCTCCCTATAACAGTCACCATCCCCTCCCTACCTCCTCACACCACACAGGAAAACATCTCCCTATAACAGTCACCATCCCCTCCCTACCTCCTCACACCACACAGGAAAACATCTCCCTATAACAGTCACCATCCCCTCCCTACCTCCTCACACCACACAGGAAAACATCTCCCTATAACAGTCACCATCACCTCCCTACCTCCTCACACCACACAGGAAAACATCTCCCTATAACAGTCACCATCCCCTCCCTACCTCCTCACACCACACAGGAAAACATCTCCCTATAACAGTCACCATCCCCTCCCTACCTCCTCACACCACACAGGAAAACATCTCCCTATAACAGTCACCATCCCCTCCCTACCTCCTCACACCACACAGGAAAACATCTCCCTATAACAGTCACCATCCCCTCCCTACCTCCTCACACCACACAGGAAAACATCTCCCTATAACAGTCACCATCCCCTCCCTACCTCCTCACACCACACAGGAAAACATCTCCCTATAACAGTCACCATCCCCTCCCTACCTCCTCACACCACACAGGAAAACATCTCCCTATAACAGTCACCATCCCCTCCCTACCTCCTCACACCACACAGGAAAACTTATCAATATTTAGCTTGTTTCGCTGATCCCCCACTTTACACCCGGAGTGAAAGTTTATGATTTTCTTTTTTCACTTCCATTTGTGATAATTTTTACTGTTATTTTATCATGTGTTTTGTTTACAAGACAGTATGAGTTGTAATGAAGATGCTTTTAACTACATATTTGTACCTGGGATATAGCTGTCACAATTACCTGAATAAGTAGCCCTGTTTTTATTGATTTACAGCTTCTGAAACACCTCTTCATTGTACACACACACACCCTCTCATAACCAATACACAAACCACACTGATATAAGGGCTGCAACCTTAGAACCTACTGGAAGCGTTTGGCAACGTATAATTACATCGGCCGCAGCGAAAGAGTTAAGAGTGGGGCCGTGTTAGAGTGTGGCTGCTTAGAAGTGTTTCTGTTTAGGAGTGTGGCCATTTATAAGTGTGGGCGTTTAGGAGTGCGGCCGTTTTGACTTGAATCTGTATATATTCATACTGTTGAAAGTGGATGAGCCAAACTTCATCTAAATTTTGTTACGACCGGGCACTCGGGTACACTAGGGCTCTTACACAGGACTCGAGTATGGCTCGCTGCCACAACGGAAACACACGATCCCAACCCCAGAGTACTGCCAGCCGAACAAAAAACGCCACTACCCTCCAGAGTTCTATCTGCTATAACGGGGTATACAAGAACTCGGTACTAGCGTTTCACACAACAGACTAATAACAAGACGGGAGTTATCTAGTCTGGTCAACAATCAAACAAAGAAGAAAGTACTACAACACTAAAGAATAGTGTTGGCCGAAGCCGAAGTAATCCACCCTTGACTAAGAACTTAAGAAGTCCTCCACCCTCTACTTCGGATCGGCACTATTACGTTACGTTAAACAATAGTCCTCGAGCATCAAGCAAGGAATCTTCTGATAAAGTTAGATGCTTCTCGAATACTCGTAAGAAGTAAGTATCGGATTTTGAACAGCAATTCAATAAGTAACAC
>JBAKBP010028921.1:0-27885 GCA_037953745.1 Lithodes maja
CCATCAGAGGGGGATAGAAGAAGAGAGAGAGAGACGGGCCAGCAAGATATATTGGCGGCAGCTTATCAACAAAGCAAGGCGAAGATAAATAGCTCTGCCACTGCCCATATCACCCTAAAGCATTCAGTTGAGTGCGGTCACATTGCACACTTGCATACGATATACAGAGCAATCCAGAACACAAATCAGGTGGTGGATGGTACGGAGAGATTCCACTGAGTATACTGGACGGGTTTGAAGTGATAGTGGCGAAGAAAGAAAACTAGAAGCTGAACACAAATTTATATAATGGACCCTCATGGGTCCGAAAAGACTTATTGAGAGATAAAGTGTTTGCCAGACTGTCCTAAGCCCTTTAACAGTTGATGTGTCCTCATGGGCAACCCATTGAAAGAATGTTAAGGGGACCGGACGGTTTTTAGGCTTAAAAAGCTCGAAATCCTGAAAATACCATTAGGTGTTAAAATGTGTTTACTCAACATCCCTTCATAAGCCAGTGAAATGTTATTAGTGAAAACCCATTAGATATTTTTTGTTTTTATGTTTTCCAAACTTTTCCTGTATTTCTAAAAACGTTATATAGCGAACTTTGAAATTAACAGGCTCAGTAACTACTGGTCGTAGGAGAATGGTACATATATAAATGGAAAGAGCGTATAATACTCTACAACCTCCCAAAATCTGTATCTTCTACTCTGCCGTGTTCCTGCGTAAAATATATTAACCCATTCGTAGCGGGGCCCGACTTAAGTCCGTATGGAGAAGAAAGGACTATGTGGCGGGGCCCACCTTAAGTCTGTGTGCAATTTTGGCGCAATATTGGCTCTGAAAGAGAGACGAGCGACGGGAGGAGCGTGGGTTACCTCATGACCGCTCGCCACGGCAGCCGTGGACCTACTGAGATGTACTCCACATACGTCGACCCTCACTCCCTCGCTACACACGTAATTATGTAACGAAATGACCGTATTTTAGCGATTTTGCCCTTCGGTTGCACGTTCGTTGCAAGACAACCAGTGATCGTAGAAGGGTGGTTCAGGTGTCATTGGAAAGCTCAATTAACGCCCTTTCAGGGATACATATTTGTATTACGCTCTGGCTCTTGTTTATGCATGAAAACGAGCACGGAAATAAGCTTGTTTAGGGTAAAACCACCCGCTGGGCGGTACATAGCAGTTACCGACCTAGCCGCCCGTTGAGTGTTAAACCAAAAAAATAAAAAATAAAATACAAAATTTCACCCAATTACCTTAGACTTTAACATGTTTTTCTCAACACCTGTTTTGTATCGCTGTGGGATCTTATAATGAATGTAATATTGGGCCTCTAGGAATGTTTTATATACCATTGGAAAGCGTGTGAAATGCTCTATATAGCTCTTAGCTCCTTTTTTTGCATTTGAGACACAGCCCCTTGGCATAGGTAGCTAGCCACTGATTATAAAATCATTACCTAATTTCCGAGTCACCTAATTCCGCAATTAGATAAAAAAAGAAAAAAAAAACACAGAAAAAAAGAGAGGTGTAAAAACACCTGTCCTGAGTTGTCTGATCCCTCTGAAAATATTATATAGTGCTTGGGTTTCGAACAATTCGACTTCATTTGGCTCTAAGGGAGATTAATGTTTAACTTCAGAGGGAAGTGGATTTGATTAAAGACGAAAATCTAGCTTTCAAGCTTAGCCAAGAGGAAATTAAGTCGAGTAAGGGGAAAAGGGAGGAAGTTGATGAAAAATTGTATTCATGGCAGGTTGTTAAAAATACGGGTGGGAAAGTCACACTCAAGAAGCAGGATAGTAGAATAGGTATGAGTGTGACAAATACATTCTCTCCTTTGCGAGACGAATGTGAGGCAAAAGATAGTCAGAATAAGGGAGGGTTAGCCGAAGTGCCTGCCGCCGACTCGGCTCCAACCGCTGACGCTGTGCTACCTACCACCACCACCACCCCCACCACCACCACCAAGGGAGCTTCTGCCACCACCCGGGGTTCTCCAACTGCAGCTGCTGGATCCTCCCGAGGGAAAGGTAAGTCTGTGTCCCGAGAAGGTAAGTCTGTGTCGATTGTGGGCGACTCTATGGTAAGACATTTAGTTAGGGCTACCCGCACTATACTTAGGAAGGTTGTGTGTCTGCCTGGCCATGGAGTTGGGAGGGTTTTAGAGAAGATGGACCACATCTTGGAAGATAGTGGAGATAATCCCATTATCTGTCTCAGTGCCGGGAGTAACGATGTTGGAAAGGGTAGAAGTGAGGAACTGCTGCAGCAGTATCGGGATGTGTTAGATAAGGTTAGGATGAAGGGAGGGATCCCTGTAGTACATTGAATCCTACCCAGAAGAGGAGTTCCCAAGGAATGGACATCCAGGGCGATTGGTGTCAATTGCCGGTTGGAGAAATATTGCAAAGAAAAAGCAATACCATTCATTGATAACTGGGATAGTTTCTATGGGAGAGATGGGATGTATGCAAGGGATGGGGTTCATCTTTCATGGTTAGGGGTTTCTACATTAGCTAGTTCTTTAGATAGGGTGGTTGTGGGGTTTTGAACAGAAATATTGAGAGTGTAAATGAGAGGTTAAATGGAACAATTTTAGCGTCAAGCGATAAGGATATTCAGTCTCATGCTAAAAATTACGACTATATTGCAAATGATAGTAGTGATGGTGCAACGGAAGATGGAAATGTCGTTAGAAATAAAGGTAAATTAGGTATAAAGAAAAGAAGTAAATTGAGAGTATATTACACAAACTGTAGGAGTCTATGTAACACAATGAACGAACTTAGAGCCCTTGTTAGCAAAGAAAATATAGACATAATAGCGCTAACTGAAACGTGGATTAATACAGAAACCAGGCATTTTTGAGCAGAATTTGATATGCCAGGATATAGTTTGTTTAAATATGACCGAACAAGTGTGACGCATGTCGAGTATGAGCATGCTGTACAGAACGCCCAGTCATGCCCCACTCTCGCTAGGATCGTCAGGGCAGGAACTTTGGCTGTAGTCTGTGTAGAGTTTCCTAACTTAGTTTATGTGAGCCGTTGTACTATAAGTATTATAAATATGTATTTTGTTTTCATCTGAGTCAACGAGTTCTATTTTATATCATTAGTTATAAGTGTTGTGTGTGGGACTTATTGGTAATGATGAGAGGAGAGAGAGTGCGTAACGGGGGGAACAGTGAGTGCGCCACGCTGCAGGTAGGCCTAATTCCCTCCTCCCTCCTCCTTCTCAGCGCGTGGGAAATCCTTTGTCGATCCCAGATTGAGAGAGAATATTACGTAATGATTGTCAGTGGGCGGTCCTTAGTAGTTGGCGATCTGCTCACTAGAGGGCCGAGTATAAAAAGGGAGGTCTCGCCATGCTTTACTCAGAACTCATCAGGCAGAGCGACTTCTCATATCCCTTGCAACTATCCATATTCTTCCGACTGATGTGAACTTTCTCTACTCTCTGAACAGCCTATCTTCTTCTCTTCTCGTCCCTTTTTAACCAATGACCCCTTTGGTGCAGATTTAGTCAGCCAAAGTATTATCGCTTGAGTTCTCACGAGATAAGTGCCTGTTAGATAGCCTATTTTTGGGAAGGGTTAACTAGAATAGGATTGATTGATGTTTGTTGTACTCGTATATGCATTTCCCTGTGTGCGATTATTCATGTTCCTGTTTTCTGCTGGTTTAGGCAATGCTAGACTGGGATAGGGTTTCTGAGTTGTGATTTCCTATGAGTACTAGGTTGCGGTTGAACCAGTACAATTGCAACGGAGACGTGGAACGCCTAGGTGGTCTTTCTGACTGTGTACCGTGGGAGTTTAGCACTGTGTTGCGAGTGAGGGCTTTTGCCTCTGCCACCCAACACTGTGCTATCTCATTTGCTTGACTTTGAGAGGATCGCCAGGAGAGAACCAGATACTAGTGATCTGGATCTCTCAAGAGAGCATCCCGTCAATTAACGTAATTTGGCCGCACAGTCTTAAGGACCTCGCTAGGCTACGAGCCGCTTGCTCAGCCATTGTCTCTTAACCTTATGTATCCCAGCTAGACTTTGCTCGACCAGCAGATACAGCATAGTATTGAAGCTTCTCCTTATGTATATTATTGTTTATGCACTATTGATTTCATGTGTGGCACGCTTAGCTACTTCAGAGATTAGTGGCCCACGAGCACAATCTTAGTAGGCTATTGCCAGTGCATTGTCGGAGTACTTCTTCTTAATGTTTGCCATATCCTATTGCTTATTCTTATAATTCTTCTTATGTCAATTTAAAGCCTTTAATTACCAGTGAGTTATTCATTAAATTGCTGTTCAAAATCCGATACTTACTTCTTATGAGTATTCGAGAAGCATCTAACTTATCAGAAGATTCCTTGCTTGATGCTCGAGGACTATTGTTTAACGTAACGTAATAGTGCCGATCCGAAGTAGAGGGTGGAGGACTTCTTAAGTTCTTAGTTCAAGGGTGGATTACTTCGGCTTCGGCCAACACTATTCTTTAGTGTTGCAGTACTTTCTTCTTTGTTTGATTGTTGACCAGACTAGATAACTCCCGTCTAGTTATTAGTCTGTTGTGTGAAACGCTAGTACCGAGTTCTTGTATACCCCGTTATAGCAGATAGAACTCTGGAGGGTAGTGGCGTTTTTTGTTCGGCTGGCAGTACTCTGGGGTTGGGATCGTGTGTTTCCGTTGTGGCAGCGAGCCATACTCGAGTCCTGTGTAAGAGCCCTAGTGTACCCGAGTGCCCGGTCGTAACAAATGGCGACCTTGCTTAGGATTTTGTGAACAGTATAATTTTTTGCAGAGTTGTACAACATTTGTTTGTTCGTACTTTAGCGTACATATTGAAGAATATTTTTTTTTGTAAGGCAATTAGGAGAGCATTTAAGAGACTCCAGTTAATTTAGTAATTAGTGCTTACATAAGGGAGTTTAACACTTTTGTCTCGAGAATTTTTTGTGAACTTCAGTATGTCGTGCCCTAGTACTGACGAGGAGCGAGAGATGCCATTTGAGGAGGTGCCGTTAGTAACTAGTGAGGAGGATGCTAGAGTTTTTGTGAGTAAGCGGTACCACGTGACGGAGGAGAGGCTGACTGGGGTGAATGTTTATGGCTTGCACCTGATAGCCAAGGTTTTGGGTCTATCCAATGTAGGAGGGATGTCCAAGGGGGAGCTGATTTCCTGGGTGTTGCGTGGGCGACATGGGGTTTCGGAGGAGAGGGCGTTTGGGGGGGTTCCTCCCCAGATCCCCTCTCACTCGACTCCCACAGTGCCGTCCACTCAGTTGCCGGAGGTTAGCACTCTCCCACAGAGGGATGAGAATTGGAAGATTGGAGTGCCCCCGGGCGGTGCGTATGGTGGTTCCCCAGTTCTTGCCCCCCCTCCTTCAGTAGTGGCAGCTCCCTCTTCCTGCCTGTCTCCAGATATGATATTTAAACTTGAGCTTGCTAAAATTGAGGCTAGGAGGCAGGAGAATGAGACTAGGAGGCATGAGATTGAGGTTGAGGCTAGGAAGCATGAGATTGAGGCTGAGTCTAGGAAGCAGGAGAATGAGACTAGGAGGCATGAGGCTGAGCTTAGGTACGACTCAGAGAAATATTGTGCTCAAATAGATTTAGATAAGACTCGTGCAGAGTCGACAGGGATTCGGATGGGCCGTGAGGGCCAAGTAAGAGAACAGTCCTTGTCCCACTTAGTCAAGTTGGTGCCGGCATTTAGTGAAACTGAAGTCACAGAATTTTTTAATCGTTTTGAGAAGAAGTGTAGGGAGCATAATTGGCCTGAAGAGAAGTGGGCAGCTCTGGTCTCCTCAAGACTTACGGGTAAGGGTCTGAAGGCTTATGATGCACTGCCTTTAGAGTCTTGCATTGACTACCCAGAATTGAAGAGAGCTGTCCTACGGGCATACGAGTTGCAACCAGAAACATATCGATTGAAGTTTCGGGGTGTTACGAAGACTAGGGAGGCGACCTTTCTTGAACATGCCCGGGACTTAAAAGATGCACTTGCTAACTGGACACGTTCTGAGAAAGCTGAGACGGCCGAACAGTTGACTGAGCTGTTTCTGCTCGAGCAGTTTTATAAGTGTACTGGTGCAGATATGACTTTAACTATTAAAGAAAAGAACCCTAAAACTCTACAGGAGGCAGCTGAGATGGCTGACCTCCGGCTATCGCTAATTCGTGGGTGCGGGTCTGCCCAGCGTAGTGAGGCAGGTAACAAGGGGCGTGACGCCCCACCCCCCCGAGTTAGTGATATACATTATGCAAACAAGTACAAGAGCCATGATACCAAGACTGACCACAAGACTAGCACCGTCCCATTTAAGAAGGGGCCGGGCCCTTCCCAGTACCAAGGGAAGCCCAGAGGGGAGTTGGAGTGTTATCATTGTCATGAAAAGGGGCACTTTGCAAGAGTCTGTCCTAGCAAACCACCTACAGCAGCTGTGTCTTTGGCCTGCAACATTGGTGTGTCTCCGAAGTTTTCTGAGTTTGCCCGGGGCAGTTCGTCAGAGGCTGAGGCACAGCCAATGCAGAAGCACCTGGGAGGCTCGAACCCTGCTCAGGATGTTTTTTGCGACCATAGAGGACGGGGTTGCGTGATGTGGGCGGGGCGCAAGCATGGAGTAGAGGTCTTGCGTGATACAGGTGCTTCCCAGACTCTGATGAATAACTTGACTGGCTACCCTATAAATGCGGCTCGGGTGGTAGTGGTGCAGGGTATTAATGCAACTCGGTCATACCCGCTGGTGCGGTTGGAGTTGGAGGTGGATGGTGTGACACGTGAATTGGATGTCGGGATTGTGGAGAAACTGCCAGTGGAGGGCGTCGACCTTCTTCTCGGCAACGACTTTGCAATGCCCGCTTCTGAGGTTCTACCCTTAGTCGTTGCCGAGAGGACGGCCGACGTGAGTAGGGAAGAGCAAGAGTGTGTCGAGCGGTGCCAGGCACAACCCATGGCGTGTGTTGTCACCCGAGCTCGGGCAGATAAAGTGTCACAGCCTAGTCCTCCGTCTTCAGACCAGCAGAGGAACGATCAACAGGAGGAGGCTAAAGCTGGAGTTGGTTTTAAGAGTTTTGACTCGGCGGCTCTCCTGGGTGATTTAGTATTGGCACCTATGTTGGAGTCTGGAGAGGCCCCAGGACCTGTCACAGCTAGTGAGGAGGTAGGGCAGGAAGAGACTCCGAGGCAGCAACGTTGCACACGGAGAGAAAAAAGGGTTGCTCAGTTTGATGTTGGGGGAGGACTTGGGTTGCTTCGGAAGCATCTGGACGGGTTGGTTCCCTCAGATATTTGTAAACTGCAGTTGGAGGATCCGGAAGTTCAGAAGTGTGGTAATGGGGCTGTCGAGATCAAACACGAGGACGGGGAAGCATGTCATGTGAACCTGTTGGAGGAGTTTGTGAGGCAACCACCTGAGCAGCCTACTGTCCCTGCGTTGGTCTGCCGCGGCCAAGGTGGAGAAGGAGAGGGGGGCAGTAGGGCACAGGTGGAGGAGAGAAGGGATTGTCATGTCTCGGCGGAACAGGGGGCGGGGGACACGAGTCTGGTGGCTGTGGAAGCGCTAGAGCACCTGCCTGAGCAGCAGTGTGCAGCACTCCAGCACCAGCTCGGTTCATACCCCACTGGTCGTGCCGAGCCCCTGAGTCTCACAACTCGGGCGGTGCAAGATGTTCCACGGGCAGGTCACGTGAATATTGAAAGACCGTTAGCCTCGTTGTTTCGGTGGTTTAAGGTGGGCGACGAGGCTTTGGCATGGTTGCCAGGTCAGGGTCGACCCATGGCTGCCAAGGGTGGTGGTCAAAAGGAGGACATTGAGCAGATTGGTAAGGTCGGCTGTGGTATCGCAGTGCCCGGTCGTCGCATAGCCTCCCAATGCTGCTCTAGTCTAATGCAACAGCCCTACCATAGACCGACTGTATCTGGCCATGTCGCTGAAAGCGGTGATGCTGCGCAGGCAGATGTCGTCACAAGGAATGCGGGGGTGCGCATGTACGGTATCGGCGGGGAAGCCTTAGCAATAATGAACTGTGGGAGTGACTGCACGGGTGGTACTGATTGTCCCTCTCATGACCTGGCTGTTCTAGGGACGAAGGTGGAGAAGGAGGGAGACTACAGGTTAGAAGCTGCGGTCTCGGCTGGGTTGTGGGAGGGCACTAGGCATGTTGTTCGTGGAGACAGTGCAAGGCAGTTGTTTACTAGGCTATGGCAGTACTTTCGCATGTTTGTTGCTTCTCCAGGCCTGATGTACGGGGTAGAATCCGACATGCAGGCTGGAGATAGTGCAAGGCTCAGTTTAATTCCCTACCGTATAAATCCTGCTCGACAGCCTATGGTGCAAGCAGAGCTGGATTACGTGTGGACGAAGGGTCTGAGGGATAAGGAATGTCGTGAGTGGTCGTTGCTTGTAACTTTGTCCGAGCGTGCTAAAGAGGTATGTGGTTTTGTTGTGGACGGGAGTACCTACCAGTGCAATGTTATGCCTGACGGACTTAAGAATGCACTAGCAACGTTTCAGAACCTGATGAATGAAAGTGAAAAGGACGATGATGCGCTGGGGCATTTCGAGGTCTATGTTCCAGCCTATGGTCCGGTCGTTGTAGTTTACCCAGATCATCACCCTCTCAAGATCTTGGACCAGTTTCACAATCGGAATATGAGGCTGACCAGGTGGTCACTAAGGTTATTGGTATAACCTGGACATACGCCATATTGCCGGTTGTGACAACGTGGTTGCAGATGGTCGTTCAAGGGTATATGATCCTGGGTAGATTGACACACGGGTAGCCTCTTGCTTTAGTTTGAATAGTATTTTGCGCTTGGTGCTTGTTGGCTCGCGGTTGTAGCCCAGCGTATTGGGTCGTAAAGCAGGATTGTTGAGCGTTTGGTATAGAAGAAAATAGGCTGCCCTTATAGTGCAGCTGGAAAAAACATATTAAAATATAAAAATCATATAAAAACTCTTTCTTTTTGATATAGATAATTGTATAAGTTTGTCATAGCCTATAGAGTTTGAGTAGTCCACGAACTATCAAACGGCTGAGCTGCTGTAAGCTCGCTCTGGGAGCATGATATTGTGTCTTTTACTATTGTTGGGAGGAGTTATAAAATGTGAATTTTTTTTTTAATAAGATGTGTTTTAGTGATAAACTCAGCTTTGTTTTAGTGCCATGCGGTCGCTGGGTGTGAGGGGCTTGATGGGGTTCTGTGTATCAGATTTTAGCTCAGGGTTGAGCAAGTAAAATCTTGGGGGAGGTGTGACGCATGTCGAGTATGAGCATGCTGTACAGAACGCCCAGTCATGCCCCACTCTCGCTAGGATCGTCAGGGCAGGAACTTTGGCTGTAGTCTGTGTAGAGTTTCCTAACTTAGTTTATGTGAGCCGTTGTACTATAAGTATTATAAATATGTATTTTGTTTTCATCTGAGTCAACGAGTTCTATTTTATATCATTAGTTATAAGTGTTGTGTGTGGGACTTATTGGTAATGATGAGAGGAGAGAGAGTGCGTAACGGGGGGAACAGTGAGTGCGCCACGCTGCAGGTAGGCCTAATTCCCTCCTCCCTCCTCCCTCCTCCTTCTCAGCGCGTGGGAAATCCTTTGTCGATCCCAGATTGAGAGAGAATATTACGTAATGATTGTCAGTGGGCGGTCCTTAGTAGTTGGCGATCTGCTCACTAGAGGGCCGAGTATAAAAAGGGAGGTCTCGCCATGCTTTACTCAGAACTCATCAGGCAGAGCGACTTCTCATATCCCTTGCAACTATCCATATTCTTCCGACTGATGTGAACTTTCTCTACTCTCTGAACAGCCTATCTTCTTCTCTTCTCGTCCCTTTTTAACCAATGACCCCTTTGGTGCAGATTTAGTCAGCCAAAGTATTATCGCTTGAGTTCTCACGAGATAAGTGCCTGTTAGATAGCCTATTTTTGGGAAGGGTTAACTAGAATAGGATTGATTGATGTTTGTTGTACTCGTATATGCATTTCCCTGTGTGCGATTATTCATGTTCCTGTTTTCTGCTGGTTTAGGCAATGCTAGACTGGGATAGGGTTTCTGAGTTGTGATTTCCTATGAGTACTAGGTTGCGGTTGAACCAGTACAATTGCAACGGAGACGTGGAACGCCTAGGTGGTCTTTCTGACTGTGTACCGTGGGAGTTTAGCACTGTGTTGCGAGTGAGGGCTTTTGCCTCTGCCACCCAACACTGTGCTATCTCATTTGCTTGACTTTGAGAGGATCGCCAGGAGAGAACCAGATACTAGTGATCTGGATCTCTCAAGAGAGCATCCCGTCAATTAACGTAATTTGGCCGCACAGTCTTAAGGACCTCGCTAGGCTACGAGCCGCTTGCTCAGCCATTGTCTCTTAACCTTATGTATCCCAGCTAGACTTTGCTCGACCAGCAGATACAGCATAGTATTGAAGCTTCTCCTTATGTATATTATTGTTTATGCACTATTGATTTCATGTGTGGCACGCTTAGCTACTTCAGAGATTAGTGGCCCACGAGCACAATCTTAGTAGGCTATTGCCAGTGCATTGTCGGAGTACTTCTTCTTAATGTTTGCCATATCCTATTGCTTATTCTTATAATTCTTCTTATGTCAATTTAAAGCCTTTAATTACCAGTGAGTTATTCATTAAATTGCTGTTCAAAATCCGATACTTACTTCTTATGAGTATTCGAGAAGCATCTAACTTATCAGAAGATTCCTTGCTTGATGCTCGAGGACTATTGTTTAACGTAACGTAATAGTGCCGATCCGAAGTAGAGGGTGGAGGACTTCTTAAGTTCTTAGTTCAAGGGTGGATTACTTCGGCTTCGGCCAACACTATTCTTTAGTGTTGTAGTACTTTCTTCTTTGTTTGATTGTTGACCAGACTAGATAACTCCCGTCTAGTTATTAGTCTGTTGTGTGAAACGCTAGTACCGAGTTCTTGTATACCCCGTTATAGCAGATAGAACTCTGGAGGGTAGTGGCGTTTTTTGTTCGGCTGGCAGTACTCTGGGGTTGGGATCGTGTGTTTCCGTTGTGGCAGCGAGCCATACTCGAGTCCTGTGTAAGAGCCCTAGTGTACCCGAGTGCCCGGTCGTAACACAAGTAAGAGGGGTGGCGGTATAGCAGTGTTTGTCAGGAGTACATTAAAAAGCTGTATTAAATCAGGTATTAGATTAATAACGATAATGAAAGTGTTTGGGTAGAGGTTAACGAAGGTAGTGAGACCATAGTTATTGGAGTTATGTATAGACCGCCAAATATGAGTAGAAAATGACGGGAACGTCATTATGGGAGGAAATTAAAATGGCATCAAGGTTTAGCAATGTGTGCATTATGGGGGATTTTAATTTTCCGAATATAGATTGGCAGCATCAAATAGGAGACTCTGATTCTGAGGAGTTTATAGAGGTAGTACAAGATAGTTTTTTATTTCAATTCATAGATACGCCGACTAGAGGTAATACTATTCTCGATTTAGTTTTCAGTAACAATGAACATATGGTAAATAAAGTAGAGATAGGGGACCACCTAGGAAATAGTGACCACAATTCTGTGTATTTTAATATACAATGGAAAGGTAATACCAGAGAGAATACAACATTAATCCCTGACTTCAGAAAAGCCAATTATGATGGGTTAAGAAGAGCTCTGTTAGCGGACCCTATGGTCAAAAAATTAAGTCGATCCAGGTGTCCAAATGAGTGTACCCCTTCTCAGGCACCTGTCATCTTAAGTCAGGAAGAGACGTCAACCTTGGTAGATACATACGATAATTTTATCGAGTCAGTATTCAATGCACAAAATAAATACATCCCCAAAAGAAAATTTAGATCAACACAGAACCAACCCAAATGGATGAATAATAGACTATTAGATCTTCTAGGACAAAAGAGAGATATATATAGACAAATTAGGAAAGGCGAAATTCACCTACTTGCTTACTATCAGAATCTATCAAGACAGGTAAAAAAGGATATTAGGAAAGAAAAAAGAAATTATGAAATTAAGGTTGCCAATGACTCAAAAAATAATCCTAAAGCTTTTTACCAACTATATAAATCCAAGGTTAGAGATGTAATTGGTCCCCTTAAAACTTCGATAGGAGAAATGACAGAAAATGATTTAGAAATGTGCAGTACATTAAATAGTCAATTTCTTTCCGTTTTCACTAATGCAAATTTGGCACAGTTTCCAGAAGTCTGTAAGGTATATAGCGATAGTATAGAAAATAGGTTAAGTACGGTTACTATAAGTAGAAATGATGTGCTTAAGGAAATTGACAGACTGAAACCTCATAAATCGCCTGGTCCTGATGAGGTATATGCTAGAGTATTAAAAGAATGTAGGGATGAGTTAAGTTACCCATTAATATTTCTATTTAACAAGTCATTAGAGACAGGTATAGTTCCAGAAGCTTGGAAGCTTGCAAACGTAGTTCCGATCTTCAAAAAAGGTGACAAATCAATAGCATCCAATTACCGTCCCATTAGTCTTACATCAATCATAGGAAAGCTACTAGAGTCAATTATTGCTAGTAAAATTAGAAACCACTTAGATACATTTAATTTAATAAATTCTTCTCAGCATGGATTCACTCAGGGACATTCTTGCTTTACTAATTTGCTTAGTTTTTTCTCAAAGGTATATGAAGCAGTAGATAATGACAAGTCATATGATATAATATATTTATATTTCAGTAAAGCTTTCGACAGAGTCCCCCATGAGAGATTGATGAGAAAGGTTGAGGTGCATGGAATAGGTGGGGCGTTGTTGGGATGGATTAGGTCATGGCTAATTGGTAGGAAGCAGAGAGTCAGCATAAATGGTACGAAGTCAGAATGGGGAGTAGTCAAAAGTGGTGTCCCCCAGGGATCTGTATTAGGTCCTCTGTTGTTTGTTATATACATAAATGACCTTGATTTAGGTATAACTAGTAGGATAAGTAAATTTGCAGACGATACCAAAATGGGGAGAACAATTGATTCAGATAGAGATATAGAGTGCCTCCAAAGGGATCTAGATACCTTACACGAATGGTCAGTAAATTGGCAGATGAAGTTTAACATTGACAAATGCAAGGTATTATTATGTTCTCTCCACCAACCAACTTTACTCCTAAACTCGATTAATGAAATTAACAAACACATGTGGCAGTCCGGGGATTCGAACCTAGGATGCTCACATCGTAAATCAACACACTTATGCATTGCACCACGAAGACAGTTAAAGAAAGGTGGACAAGCCTACGATTTATTATGCAGTTTCGAATCCTGCATATCAATCTAAGCATGTACACACTTTCCAACTGCGCTATCATAGACTATGCATAGGTGAAAGGAAATAGTAATTAATGGGGCACTTAACCCAAGGGAAGACCTCTCGATAAACTACTACTGAACCTGAATTAATTATTATGTTCTCTCCACCAACCAACTTTACTCCTAAACTCGATTAATGAAATTAACAAACACATGTGGCAGTCCGGGAATTCGAACCTAGGATGCTCACATCGTAAATCAACACACTTATGCATTGCACCACGAAGACAATTAAAGAAAGGTGGTCAAGCCTACGATTTATTATGCAGTTTCGAATCCTGCATATCAATCTAAGCATGTACACACTTTCCAACTGCGCTATCATAGGCTATGCATAGGTGAAAGGAAATAGTAATTAATGGGGCACTTAACCCTAGGGAAGGCCTCTCGATAAACTACTACTGAACCTCAATGAATTATTATGTTCTCTCCACCAACCAACTTTACTCCTAAACTCGATTAATGAAATTAACAAACACATGTGGCAGTCCGGGGGTTCGAACCTAGGATGCTCACATCGTAAATCAACACACTTATGCATTGCACCACGAAGACAGTTAAAGAAAGGTGGACAAGCCTACGATTTATTATGCAGTTTCGAATCCTGCATATCAATCTAAGCATGTACACACTTTCCAACTGCGCTATCATAGGCTATGCATAGGTGAAAGGAAATAGTAATTAATGGGGCACTTAACCCTAGGGAAGGCCTCTCGATAAACTACTACTGAACCTGAATGAATTATTATGTTCTCTCCACCAACCAACTTTACTCCTAAACTCGATTAAATGAAATTAACAAACACATGTGGCAGTCCGGGGATTCGAACCTAGGATGCTCACATCGTAAATCAACACACTTATGCATTGCACCACGAAGACAGTTAAAGAAAGGTGGACAAGCCTACGATTTATTATGCAGTTTCGAATCCTGCATATCAATCTAAGTATGTACACACTTTCCAACTGCGCTATCATAGGCTATGCATAGGTGAAAGGAAATAGTAATTAATGGGGCACTTAAAGATAGGGAAGATGCATACAAATGTTAAATATAAACTAGCTAATATGGAATTAGAAAACTCGAATTGTGAGAAAGATCTAGGTGTGTTTGTTAGCAATGATTTGAAGCATAGAAAACAGTGTATAAGCGTTCGAAACAAGGCAAACAGGATTCTCGGGTTCATCTCTAGGAGTGTGAGTAACAGAACTGCTGATGTTATCTTAAAACTTTACTTGTCATTAGTGAGACCCATATGGATTATGCTGTTCAATTTTGGTGTCCTTATTACAGAATTGGACTTGAATTGGAGAGAGTACAACGTAGAATGACAAAAATGATCCATAATATTAGAAATCTTCCGTATAAAGAAAGATTGAAGAAATTAGGCTTACATTCGTTAGAGAGACGCAGAGTTAGAGGGGATATGATAGAGGTGTTCAAGTGGGTTAGTGGGATTAACAAACGGGACATGACAAATGTACTAAAGCTCAGTGATAGCGAAAGAACTCGTACCAATGGATTCAAATTAGATAAATTTCGTTTCAGAAAAGATATAGGCAAATATTGGTTTGGTAACAGAGTTGTAGATGGGTGGAATGGACTACCAAGTGCTATAGTGGGACGAAAAACGGTAGGGAGCTTTAAGATAAAATTGGATAAGCATATGGACGAGAAGGGTTGGGTGTGAAGAGGGATCAGCCGGGTTGGGCCAATCAGCGCTCTGCAGACCCCCGTAATCCTGCGTTAATCTCTAACCGTTTTGGTAAGATGATCCTCAGGGTATTAGAGTGTTGAGCCTATAATTGGGCTTTGTAATTGGGGTTGTGTGGGACAGGGATCTGCCTTGCTTAGGCCAATCGGCTTTCTGCAGACTCCCATTTTCTTATGTTCTTATGTTCATAATTTTTATTTAATTTTCTAGCTAATTTCCACCCTAATTCAGGAACTAATTGACCTAGAATAAACAACAATAAAACAAGAAATCCTTGTTACATCATCCTCTATATATGTGTGAAATCTCATTGAAATCGGACGAAGTTCGGTGTCACCCCCTATTAAAAAGCGGCGGTCCCCTTAATTATTATGTTCTCTCCACCAACCAACTCTACTCCTAAAATCGATTAATGAAATTAACAAACTGTGACGCCTACCAGCGTTGGCAGAATCGCCTCCCGTTAGCCACTAGCGCTCGCCAGGGCAGTGAATTGGGCTACAGTTATCAGAGAAGGTTGTTCTTTCTTTCATAGTACTTGCATTGTTACAAACAGTCCTGTGGTGGTCTTTATTTTCGTCTGTGACAACGGGAAGCATTTTATATCATGAGTAGAACATAAGATGAATTGTAGTGTAGTTGAGAGAGAGAGAGCGAGCGGGCAGCGAGGGGGTAGGGAGTGTTGCTTCCCTCCTCCCTCCTCCCTCCCGGAGGAGTTTCCCGCCCGCGTGGCCTTTCTCTCGGTTTTGATTGGCTGGTGGTTTGTGGCGCCTTCTGGAAGCCTGCTGCCTGGTGACGTAGCGGCCTGTGATTGGCTGACCACCATGCCTTTGTGGGATCCAGGGGGTCCCGAGGAGCTACTCTCTTTAGAGCAGGCTAGGGACGCACATGACTAATATCCTTTTTACTACTGTCTCCCATATCTCCACCATTCTGATTCTGTCTCTCTTCCTCAACTTCTTCTCTTGCATTCCTCTTATCTTTTAACGTCACAACACTCCCTTTGGGTTCTGCACACGATTTCATATCGGCCCATCGTATTATGTGCGTCGCTCTCTGAGATATTTACATGTATTTAGAATAGGTTTGAGGGTTCTTAGTTAGTAGAGGTTAAGAACTCGGTGCGTGTCTCCATTATTGATTTAGTGCTCTGCTGGGTTATTTAACCCGGGAACTGCAGGAAGACTCTTAAGAGTTCCCCCGGCGGACTGCGGGAAGACTCTTAACCCGGCAAGCGCGATAGGCCTCACGGAAGGCTTCCTATAGGGAACGCGATAGGCCTCACGGAAGCAAGACCATAAAAAAAGCTTTCCAAAAAAAAAAAGGGCCTATCAAAACAAAGGAATTTGTCTCTAGGTGAGATAATTCCCCTCCAGTACTCATCCATGTAAATCTCACCCACCCCCCTCCCCTCCTTCCCCACCTTATTCCCCCATCCCTCCCCTCCTCAATTATCACCTATTTTCCCTCTTATTATCATCATTTATCGGTTATTTTTCTCTCCCGCGATAATGTAGCACAAGTGGGTTGCAGAAAAGATCGTTATGTAACACCCAGACACCGGCCCACACCGCCCCGCTCGTCTCAGTTACCTCACAGACAGCGAGAGAGGAGGGTTGCCTGTGGCTCTCTCTCGCCTGAGATTATGACCGGGTGGCCAATATCTTCGTTTTTCACCACCCAAATGCTTTTCCCACTTATTTTAGCACTCTTGAAGGTTCATATATACATCATATATGTAAAATAAAAGCATACCGAAAACAAATAATGCTCTATATTGTAAATATAACGAATTCTGTCAGAATCCAAGGCTAGAAATGCACAAATAACTACCCTAGCCCCTAGGTCTATTTAGCGCTTGTCAGGTTAAGAGTCAGAAAAAAAAAAATCAACTTTAAACATCGAAAACAAAAAATAAAAAAAATAATTTGCCCCTGGGCCATGCAAAATATCACTCCTCTACCTCCCCTCCTTCCCCACTTTCCTCCCCTCCTTCAGTTATCACCTATTTTCCCTGTTATTCCCTTATTCTGAGGTATATTTTCGTGCTAACATTAGCGAGTTGCAAGCAGGGCATTGTCATCACTGTTAGCAAGCGAGTGCAAGAGAGAGAGAGAGAGAGTATCGATCGACTGTGTCTCAGTGGCTTTGGGGGAAATTGGCGGGAAAGCAGGTTGCCTCACCCATACATTATATAACTCGCGGCCTGTATCTCCGATTTTGACCATCCAAACGCTGTTTTCACTCGTTTTATTGTTGTAACAGGTTAATACCTTTATAATCAACCCATAATAGGCGCGTATGGATAAGTATTAATGCTATTTATGGTAAAATGAATATTTTAGTGATGGAAACAGCTCAAATACATGCGCACAGGCAGAGGTGTCTAATTACCCCCATGCGCACTTAAGAGGTTAATGCTAGACTGGGATAAGGCTTCTGTTGTCGTCGTCAGTGATGTGTGTACGGTTCGCTTATACCTACACGACTTCGACGGTTTCTGTGGTAGCCTAGGTTGTCTTTTTGGTTGTGCCTTTTGCGAGTGCAGCATCGTGTGGTAAGAGGGCATTAGCCTACTTCCTTGTCACACAGTGCTGCCTCTTTGCTTGACTTTAGAGGGATCGCCAGGGTAGAACCAGATACTTGAGATCTGAATCTACCAAGAGAGCATCCCCGTCATTTAACGTAACTTTAATCATACTGCCTTAAGGACAACGCTAGGCTATGAGCCAGTCTTGCTCAGCCACAGTTTCCTAACCTTGATATCCCAGCTAGACTTTATTCACCTAGCAGACACTAGTTAGGATATGAGCTCTTTATGATATGTATGCATTATTATTCACGGCATTTATGAGTCTAGGTTGTTGTTGAGTTGCACAACCATAGTAGACTGTTAAGTTGATGAGGAAGCATTTCTTTTAGTGTCGAACATTACTGCCGTTGCGCATTTATAATATTCTTGTGTCAGTTAACATTATATGTCCTATCATTTTGTGTACTCCGTATACACGTTGGGTGTCCTGCCTCCTGCCTTTCTATAATTTAAGATATGAGCATCTTATGAGCATCAGACTTTCTTCAGAAGTTTCCAGGTCTATGCTGTAGGACTAGACTTCACTTTCTTTCAGATAGGAGTGAAGCGTTTATTGTTGTTTAGAGTAACTATATTGAAGTATCTTTTTATTGTATTAAATCTTGCATTGATTTAATTGATCTTTCCATAGCTTCCCTTTTGTGCATTTTAACGTAACTTGCATCTTGTTTGTTATCAGGCTATACCAGTGTGGGTTAGCCTGGAGTAGAGTACATTTATGCCCAGTTAAGCATACCCCGTTATCGCAGATTAACTCTGGAGGGTATAGGTGTTTTGTTCGCCGGCATATAAGTTCAAGGGTTTGGATCTAGCGTACCGTTGTTGCATAGTGCCCTATTACTAGTCCAACCATTAAGTGCCCTTGTTTTATTCGTAGCCCCGGTCGTAACAAAACACATGTGGCAGTCCGGGAATTCGAACCCAGGATGCTCACACCGAAAATCAACACACTATGCACTGCACCACGAACACAGTTAAGAATAATGCACAAGCCTATGATTTATTATGCAGTTTCGAATCCTGCATACCAATCTTAGCATGTACAATATCCCTACTGCACTATCGAAGGCTATGCATAGGTGAAAGGATATAGTAATATTATTTTTATTAATCTCACCACCACACCCCCAATGAAATTAATTAAAGTATATATGATCCAATTAATGGGGCACTTAACCCTAAGGAAGGCCTCTCGATAAACTACTACTGAACCCGAATGAATTATTATGTTTTCTCCACCAACTAACTCTACTCCTAAAATCGATTAATGAAATTAACAAACACATTAATATAGTAATAAATGATATAGTAAACTACAAATAGTTAGTGTATAGTTGTTCACGGTTAGCATAGCGAAAGCTATTCAGTTAGTAATAGTGACAGACATTTATAGGAAGATCAAGATATAGCTTAATATCAGTATATTCTACAGAAGAGTTTTCTGTTGCTGATTATATATAATTCAATCGATAGTTTGGGACATACGTGCCCTACTATCGAAGAAGCCAGGTTTATGTAATTTGCGAGTTTGGGACGTACAGTCAGAAACCGCAGTTTCTGAGACACCTGGATAGGGCCCGGACTTTGGGAGCGTATTGTTTCTGGACGACAGCCCATTTTAACTATCATAAGGTCGCACATGTACGAACACACGTTTCGAACCAATAGATGCTTCACTCAGTCTGCCATGTAAAATTATTGTGGTTATGCTACGATACGATTCATACTACAGAATCTGATATATAAATTACAAAAATACCATTGTTTGTTATTCCCTCCTGTATCTACATAAAACACGGATAGCTATTACAGAATTAAAACTGTAAAGAAACACCACCAAACCGCAGTGAATGGACAGGCTTCCGTTGTGTGTGTGTGATTCATCAGACGTCATCCATAGTAGTTACTATTAAACACATACCGGTACTCACATATAATTCATCCATTTTGTTATCATGCTATTAACCTTGCTGCACTGTGTAAACATTGCAATATATCAGATACTATAATGCTAACATCGAAAAGGTATCTATAGCCATTGCTAAACGTACTATCACGATGCGATGCTTTACCCTTTAGAGTGGAATATAAACATTTAACTAAATTAATATCAAATAATATTATGTAAACCTATCAGCGTTCGAAGCTTAACTTAGTGTGGTATTACATATAATATAATACATGTATACATAATATATACCCCCATATATCACTACTGATAACTCATTGCCGTGTCACACCTGAATTTCATAACCAGATGATAACATGTAATAATACATTGCATAATTTGTTGTGTTGTATGCCATGAAGCAGACACTTCTGTTTTCAGTGTTTGTCACCTACTGTAGAGCATTATATCTATTACAACACACATCGGGTCACTTACACACACACACACACACTCGACTAATCGTAACTAGCAATTCACGTCATACACACCAATGCAAGGTAAACATTTACACTATAATACTGAACATCCTCCTCTTCAAAATTAATACAAGTATGCATAACGTGGTCACTGGGAACATGGGGGGTGGGGGCGAGAGAGTGAACCTAAACTACCAAATTTCGTAACAGCCAATGAAACGTTTAAGGTTGGAATCCCCACCTTGGGCATGGTATCTCAGTGTGCAAAGAAAATAGCGCACGCACGCACACACACACACAGCCCGTAGCCTAGTAGGTAGAGCTCTCGTCTCACACACGAGGGGTCGGGGGTTCAATCTCCCGCCGGGCGGAGACAAATTGGGCTTGTCTCCTTTCATGTGTTAGCCTCAGTTCACCTAGCTGTAAATAGGTACCTGGAATAAGTGGACGACGTTGTGACGTCCCATCTGGGGTTGGCAAAAATGGTACAAGGCGAGATGGGTATCATATGGTTCACCTAAGCTGATGGCTACCTAAGCCTTCGGGCGAGACGGTACCGTCTATAGTGAGAATGGTATCATACAGATCCACCCTAAGCCTTCGTTTCCGATGTCGCCAATTGGCTAAAAATACAGACTACACACACATCCACAGCCATTCCAACGATACATATAACACCTACACATATAGGAGGCGGGAAATAACGAGCATGCTCACTCCCGCAATACAACTAGAATAAGTACAACTAGAGTAAGTACACACACACACCTAAATCCTGTTCATTCACTGTGCAATTTGGAAGTATTTATTTACATTTTTTTTTTTTTTTTTTTTAACCTATGGTAATATTCGTGTCAGTATTTACTGTAGATACGTAAGGGAATGTAATAAAGGTATTTTTGACAATTTTGTATATCCATAAATATATGACTGCGGATCATAGCATAGCAGCAGCACTATAATTTTACACGGCAGACTGAGTGAAGCATCTATTGGTTCGAAACGTGTGTTCATAGGTATGCGGCCTTGTGATAGTTAAAGTGGGCTGTCGTCCAGAAACGATGCGCTCCGTATGTCCGGGCCCTATCAAAGTGTCTCAGAAATTGCTGTTTCTGACTGTACGTGACCAACTATCAGAGTCTAGAGTCGGTAGATTTGGGACGAAGGCACCCGGCTCTTGAGAAGCTTGGATTACATAACAGATAGTTCCAGGATGTACAGTTGGCCAACTTAGTCCTGCGCAAAAATGTTATGGTGTGTGGAGGTGTCTGGCATTGCATCCGTAGTAAACAACGTAGTTTTAAAATTTAATCCCTCAAATCCCATAGCGTGTGAAAGACGGGACGTGATTGGGTGAGACGAGAAATATCAGGAAACTCTATTTTCTTCATTATTTGCATTACTGGAGGGTTAGTAGACGTTCCAGAATGATGTAAGATAATAAATGGATATGAAATGAAGAAGCTTACAGTTAGTATTAGCCTAAGAAGTGCACACCGTATGTGGTGAACACCATGTCCTGGTGCGGACGTATTTCACTGTTTCCATCACTAAAATTTTTATTTTACCATAAATATCATTAATACTTATCCATATGCGCCTATTTTACGTATGAAGATATTAACATGTTATAACAATAAAACAAGTGGAAACAGTGTTGGGCTGGTCAAAATTGCGAAATGAGAGCGAGAGTTACATTCATCAAGTGTGCCTGGCCTACATCCACCCCTCACGATGCCTGGAGAGACACTGACGTCTATCTCCTTATCTCTTGCTCTTTCTCACGCTTGGTAACACATATGACCACGCCCTGCTAGCAACTCGCTATTGTTAGCACGAAAATATACCTAAGAATAAGGGAATAACAGGGAAAATAGTTGATAATTGAAGGGGGGGGGGGGAAAGGAGGGGATGTGGAGGAGTGATATGAGGCATGGCCAAGGGTAAAAAAAAAAAAAAAAAAAAAATCAATTGCTACTGGGGTGTTTAAAATGTTTTTTTTTTTAGGCCTAGGATCATAAGTCTTCCCGCAGTGGCCCAGTCAAACTCATAAGAGTCTCCCTACACTTAACGGGTTAATACATAACCTATCCTTACTCAAATTATTAGGCATGGCAGAAAAGGTGAGAGTGTCAGTAGCAGGTGGGTTGGGCTTCGTTTCACTTTAATCGAGACGGCACGGCTGGTATTAATGACTCACAGGTGAATGGTTGTAATTAGGATGCCTGCATATTGATTGTTTGGCATATAACTATTATTGACAGTAACATTTAAAATGTGTTATAATATGAAGTTTGTAGTGTAAATGCCTGAACTTACTTTTGTATGAAAATTATATTGTAAGTTATGTAGTGGCTATTTTTTACCGAGTTCTTATTCTCTTGGAAACCAAGACTCAAAAAGCGCCCTGGTAATGAATGTCTTTCTCCTCAGAATGTGAGAGATCCTTCTTAATCTGTTCAAATAGAGTATGTACACTCACACGTACTAAAAGTTGCTCAGGGGTGGGTCCTTCCTTCCCCTACTCCACCCTGGGCAGGTGGAAGGGGGGGAGTCGGGTCCAAGTCTACCCCCACCTTCCACCCCCAAACTATCCCCAACTCCCTCACCTTCCTCCTTTGGCTGGCAGTTAGTGATTAGCGACGATTATTCTCATGTATTATATATTATTGTTAAACCATCATTGCACATGCTTACAATGGTCAACATTTAAAATATATTAGAAATTTATTAATACAAAATACTGTATAATTGCATTCTCAAAATGAGTCTCTCTATACACAACGTGGGCTACAAGAATCTCGGCTGTAGTGGATCTATCTATCTATCTATCTATCTCTCTATCTCTCTATCTCTCTCTCTCTTTCTCTCTCTCTCTCGACTTAAGCAAAATAGTTGAATGGTCAGAAAAGTGGCAAATGCCCTTTAATGTTGACAAATGTTAAATTTTGCACTTTGGTTCAAACAACAAAAAGTATGATTATCAAATGAAAGGACAACCAAAAAAAGTAGAAGATATCGGGAGTTATAATATCAGAAAACCTAAAATCTTCAGAGCAATGCGGGGCTGCGGCAAATATAGCTAACAAAGCCTTGGGATTTATCAAACGAAATTTTACCTATAAAAACGAAAGCATTATTTTGCCGTTATTCAAAAGCATTGTTAGACCCCATCTTGAATATGGCGTTCAGTTCTGGTCCCCGTATCTCAAGAAAGACATTAAAAACTCGAATCTGTGCAGCGTAGAGCAACGAAACTAATCCCCTCTCTGAAAAACAAGCCATATTATGACAGATTAAAGACATTAAATTTGTTCTCGCTAAAGAAACAAAGGTTGCGAGGCCAACTTATCGGGTGTTTTAAGATAATTAAAGGATTTGACAGAGTAGATATCAGTGCACTGTTCACGATTAATAACAGTACTGCAACCCAGGTAATGGAAATTAATTAATTAGAAAAAAGGCATCCTTAGATGTGACACAAAATGTCTTCACATACAATGTGGTTAAAGAGAGGTGGTCGACAGTAATTAAAGAGTGGTGGTCGACAGTAATTAAAGAGTGGTGGTCGACAGTAATTAAATTGATACGTTTAAGAAAAGACTGGACGATTATCTGATGAAGATTGGATTGATATGAATTAATCAATAGGCATGTGTAATAGTATTTCCCTTTCAAACTAATATATATCTATACTATATTAACACTTTCCTTGTGGGCATTTCCTGACCCATAAGGTTACACTTCATCCTATCTTCCGGTACGACGTATTAGCCGGAGGGAACGGAGGGTGGTAAGAGAGCCTTCTACTTTACTGTCCTTTTCTTTCACTATAAACTGTCCCTGTCTAGTACCGAAGTACTAAGGCCGGACCACCTAGTTGGGACAGCAAGGTCTGTGTGGTCTGAGTATCTGTGTAACTATGTGTAACTCTCTCTTAACATGCAGACTACGAGGTCAGTTAATTAAATTTGTTAAAATATGTAATGGGTTTGATAATGTATATCATAGCAAACTGTTTAGCCTCAATATGAATACGATACGCAACCATGGCTGGCAGCTAGAATTGAACAGATTCAGCACTAGTATTTGTGGAAACTGGTTCCCATTTATGATATGTTCTACCTGGAACAAACTTTCCTCAGAAGTTTCAAACATGTCCTCAGTTGAACAGGTCAAGAAGACAGTAGATAGTATTTTGCACACTCTGTAAGGAGTGTAGTGCACTGAAAAAGTCTCTCCTTCCACTTTGAATATTTCCCCCGTAATGGACCGCAAGGTCTTTTGAGATACTAAATATTCCTTGTAACTCCGTGTATCTCTCATAGCACACACTTTCTACAACCAAGATTTAACGGGTCTGAATGTGGTATATTTTCCTTCATTAGTGTGTGTGATGAATGTTGCCTGCATTCGATACACATAGAGGAGAGTTGCTGGTAAAACTGTCTATTAATTTTTTTAATTATTTGGGGGTTTGTAGAGGTGATAGGCTGGGATCACAGATAGAGACAGAGAAGGGGGAAGTGAGAAGGTGAGTCCTGCTACTCAAGGGCTCTATACTCAGACCTTACTAAAAGTTCACACCGACTTTGATAGTAATTTGTATCGAGTTCTACATTTAATTGATCGAAAAAAGTGTAAAGGCCACATAGCATGAAATGCAGACCGTTTATAATATGTATGGTATTGAATAAATGGGAGAAACTGATTGTAATGATAGACGAAATAATCATTAACAGTCGCAACACTATTCCAGCCAATCTTAGCCGTTAGTCCTTTCCTGTTATGATAAAAAAGCCCGACTGTGTAAGTAATTTGAGAACCTAGGAGTAGATTGTAGAGGGCACGTTGATGTGTATTGCAATAATGGTGAACATAATATCCTGAATACTGTATGAGATTGGATTTAATTACGGTATTTTTATATTGAAATCACATTAAGTCTTGATGGTAGAAAGTACAAAGGAGTACAAAGGAAATCAAGCAACAACATATCTAGTGACCCTTCTAGGTTGCTTGTCCTCCAAAACACTGAGGATCAAGTGTCCAAACAGTGGTTTAGAGTGGGTAAGGGAACATTGGAAAGGGAATTACTGCCCTGGAACTAAATAATATTTAGTTCCTGCCACGGACATTAAATGTCCGTGGCAGGATTAGGAAGTTAGTAGAGGACAGATGGGTTAGTAACTGAGGGGGGGGGATAAAATAAAGTTATTCATTTACAAACGCAGTCAGTCGCGGGTTTGATGAGAGATATTTGTCTAGGCGGAGTTTAAATGAATCAACGGTGATGCAGTCTATAACGTTTCGTTTCGGGAAGCCCATTCCACAAGTTGACAACTCGATTGAAGAAGAAATTCTTAGATTCGTGCGAGTTAAAAGATTTTCCAATAATTTTGCAACCGTTTCCCCGCGTGTAATTAGATTGGTCGATAGTGAAGTACTTCATATTGTCGATGCCTTTGATGACTTTGAACACTTGAATTAAGTCACCTCTTAATCTGCGCTGGGTTAAAGGAAATAGATTTAATTCTCTAAGACGCTCTTCGTATGGTTTGTTCTTTAGGCTAGGTATCATTTTGGTAACTCTACGTTGAACTCGTTCTAGCTTGTTTATATCTTTTTGGTAATAAGGGCACCAGGATTGAACGCAGTATTCCAGAAGAGGGCGGACTAAGGCATTGTAAAGGGTTAGGATAACTTCTTTGGATTCATGTTCAAATGACCTGCCTATAAAGCCAATTATTTTGTTTGCCTTCTTAACAACTTCTGAACATTGTTGACTCGGTTTTAGGTTACTCGATATTGTTACTCCCAGATCGGTTTCTCTGTTTACATTCTTAAGCTGAGTGCCATTCATCGAATAGTTTGCTTTCTCATTTAGGTATCCGACATGTAGTACTTTACATTTATCCGCATTGAAACTCATTTGCCAAATTTGGGCCCAACATGACAATTTATCTAGATTGTGTTGCATATCGTCAACTTGTTCTTTTGAGAGTACGCTATTTGCAATTTTTGTATCGTCAGCAAATTTTGAGATTGTACAGGTGAAACCCTCATCTATGTCGTTGATGTAAATTAGAAAGAGAATTGGTCCTAGTACCGATCCCTGGGGTACCCCGCTACTTACATTGGTCCATTTAGATGCCTTCCCGTTTATGACTACCCTTTGCTTTCTGTTGCTGAGCCAATTTTCTATCCATTTCAACACACCGTCTTGTATTCCATCCGCTTTTAGTTTTAGCAGTAAACGTTTGTGGGGAACTTTGTCAAAGGCCTTTTGAAAATCAAGGTATATAATATCTACAGCTTTACTCTCATCGTAGAGGTTGAGGATATCGTGGAAGAAGTCTAAGAGGTATGTTAAACAGGAACGTTTTTTACAAAAGCCGTGTTGAGTATCTTTAAGTATATTATTTTCCTCTAAGTGATATACGAGTCTGTCTCGTATGACCGTTTCTAGCATTTTACATACAACTGAGGTTAAGCTAATTGGACGATAGTTACTGGGTAGGGATTTGCTGCCTTTTTTGAATATCGGTGTTATGTTGGCTAGCTTCCACTGATTAGGCATAGTTCCAGACTGCAAGGATTTATTGAATAGTAATGTCAGTGTTTTGGACAGCTCATCCTTAGCTTCCTTTAGAACTCTAGGCGAGATTGTATCAGGTCCTGGCGTTTTATTTACCTTGAGTTTATCTAAACAATTCAATACTTCTCTCTGTGTAACGGTGATATTGCTTAGAACATCTGAATCGGCGATGGTGTAGGGATATCACTGAGGTCTTCTGTTGTAAAAACTGATGCAAAGAAGGTATTGAGGGCATTACTCATTTGTACTTCATCTTTGGTGTATTCTCCATTTTCATCGACTAACGGTCCAACAGTTGAAGTAACTACTTTTTTCTTTCTGATATAACTATAGAATTCTTTCGGGTTTGTTTTCCTTTGATTCGCAATATGTAACTCTAAGGTCTTTTTACTTTGATTAATTAACTTTTTGGCTTTGCGTCGTAGCTCTACAAATTTCACCCGTTCTTTGTCATTTTGTGAGGATTTTAATCTATCATTAGCACATTTTTTAGCAAGCAGGCAGTTTGAAATATCTTTTTTCCACCATTTGGGCTTATTATTATGGCCTGGACGCCGTATTTTCGATGGTATGCAGTCTTGCACTGCTTTTAGGTAAGTGGTTTCGAATAACTTCCAAGATGTATTTATGTCGTTATTGTTAATTAAAAAGCTCCAGTCAGTTTCTTTAAACATAGCTCTAAGTTTATGGAAGTTTGCTTTCTTGAAATTAGGGACTTTTTCGATGCTACTATTTGGTTCGTTACTAGTATAGTTTAAAGTGAAAGTTATCGTACGATGGTCGCTGTTACTGAATTCATCACCAACATTAAAATTCTCTATCAATTCTTCTTTTGTTGCAAGTACAATGTCAAGAACGTTATTACCACGGGTCGGCGTTCGAACAAATTGATAAAGCGAACTCTCTTGCAAGTTCGTATACAAGTCATGTCCGGAGTGTGAAGTAAGAGCATCGCCCCACTTGGTCACAGGTAAATTAAAGTCGCCAAAAATTACGGTATCTTGTGAGTTACTTACATCTGCAATTTGTTCGTAAATTTCTCGGTCAGTTTGCACTGATTGAGCTGGAGGTCTGTATATTAACGCAAGTATTATTTTTGTACCTTTATAGTAGTGGAATGAGAGAGACACACACGCAGAGAGAGAGAGAGAGCGAGAGAGAGAAGCACAAGACCATTACAGACAAGATTCGTGGAACCCCCGTTAAGTATAGAAACTAATTATGAGAATACAATTATACAGTATATTGTATTTATAAATTCCTAATATATGTTAAATGTCGGCCATTGTAAG
>JBAKBP010028922.1:0-27883 GCA_037953745.1 Lithodes maja
CTACCTCCACCATCCATCTCTCTAATCACCTCCACCAACCCCAAAACTATCCAATATCCCCTCTACTACTACTAATACTATCATCATTATCCTTTTCTACCTCCACCCTCCATCTCTCTAAGCACTCCACCAACCCAAAACTATTCCAATATCCCCTCTACTACTACTAATACTATCATCATTATCCTTTTCTACCTCCACCATCCATCTCTCTAAGCACTCCACCAACCCAAAACTATTCCAATATCACCTCTACTACTACTAATACTATCATCATTATCCTTTTCTACCTCCACCATCCATCTCTCTAAGCACTCCACCAACCCAAAACTATTCCAATATCACCTCTACTACTACTAATACTATCATCATTATCCTTTTCTACCTCCACCATCCATCTCTCTAAGCACTCCACCAACCCAAAACTATTCCAATATCACCTCTACTACTACTAATACTATCATCATTATCCTTTTCTACCTCCACCATCCATCTCTCTAAGCACTCCACCAACCCAAAACTATTCCAATATCACCTCTACTACTACTAATACTATCATCATTATCCTTTTCTACCTCCACCATCCATCTCTCTAAGCACTCCACCAACCCAAAACTATTCCAATATCACCTCTATTACTACTAATACTATCATCATTATCCTTTTCTACCTTCCACCCTCCATCTCTCTAAGCACTCCACCAACCCAAAACTATTCCAATATCACCTCTATTACTACTAATACTATCATCATTATCCTTTTCTACCTTCCACCCTCCATCTCTCTAAGCACTCCACCAACCCAAAAATATTCCAATATCACCTCTATTACTACTAATACTATCATCATTATCCTTTTCTACCTTCCACCCTTCATCTCTCTAAGCATTCCACCAACCCAAAACTATTCCAATATCACCTCTACTACTACTAATACTATCATCATTATCCTTTTCTACCTTCCACCCTCCATCTCTCTAAGCACTCCACCAACCCAAAACTATTCCAATATCACCTCTACTACTACTAATACTATCATCACTATCCTTTTCTACCTTCCACCATCCATCTCTCTCCAACTTCTACTACTACCACCACCAACTACCAGCGCACCAGTATTCAGTATAGGTAGGCCAGAGATCGTGACCTCTAACTTCTGTAGATCAATAAGGACCAGAGCAAATAGGCTGTAGATTTCCACACCTATTCCCTGGCTGACTCTTCTCACCACCCACCACCAAACCCATTGCCTTATATTCCCCCCCTTTCTCCCTCTTAGCACCTCACCAAGCCTATCACCACTACCACTGCCAATCTCAACATCGCTACCACTAACACCATCTTCTCGTCATTCCAAAACCACCCTCCCACTACCCCAGCACCAACACTACCATACTACCACTATCACCACCACAACCATTCTCAACATCACTACCACTAACACCATCTTCTCTTCATTCCCCCCCCCCCCGATACCAACACTACCATACTACCACTATAACCATTCTCATCATCACTACCACTAACACCATCTTCTCTTCACCCCCCCCCCCCTCCCCGATACCAACACTACCATACTACCACTATAACCATTCTCATCATCACTACCACTAACACCATCTTCTCTTCACCCCCCCCCCCCCCTCCCCGATACCAACACTACCATACTACCACTATAACCATTCTCATCATCACTACCACTAATACCATCTTCTCTTCACCCCCCCCCCCTCCCCGATACCAACACTACCATACTACCACTATCACCACCACAACCATTCTCAACATCACTACTACTAACACCATCTTCTCTTCATCTCACCCCCCGATACCAACACTACCATACTACCACTATCACCACGACAACCATTCTCAACATCACTACCACTAACACCATCTTCTCTTCATCCCACCCCCCGATACCAACACTACCATACTACCACTATCACTACTACAACCATTCTCATCATCACTACCACTAACACCATCTAATATTCATTCCACCTCCAGCCACCACCCTTCCCCCACCCATCCACCAGCACCCTCCTCCACTGTTTGTTATATGCGGAGGAGGCGAGGCGTGTAACCAGAGTTTGCTTTGTAGCGTCTATGTGGTACAGAGGAATCTACACGAGAGGCAGAAGGAGCGGGAGAGACAGCCACCGAGGGCAAAGGAAAACAAAATAAGAAACACGACCCCGGCCGACTGGGTGACACAAAGGAGCTTCAAAGGAACACAAAAGGAGGGGGAGGAAAGGAGATGCATCAGATTTTTCAGGTCACCCTTATTGAGGAGGATTTTGATACGTGGACTGATTCACAGAGAGAGGCAGGTGTTCAGTCAAAGTGAGGCTTTCCTGCAAAGAGCTCAACCAAGGAATTAAATGGAAGTATTATTCACAGAAGCGGCTTTGATCTTGAAGGAAAGGAATGTCGGCCGAAATATTGACACCGGAGACGTCTTTGAAGAATTAAGACGCAAGGGGTCAAATTATATGCATGGATCTGCTTTTGCTTGGAAAGAAGAGAAGTGTTCCGAAATAATAATAATAAAATATCCTTTGGATAAATTAATAGGGCTGGGAACAAATTACGAACATGATTTAAAGCTTAAATTTGTGTTGTATTTAACCCCCAGCGACGGCTATAGCCGTCAGTAGATAATTAACTCCCCAGTCCCAGCGACGGTTATAGCCGTCAGTAATGTATTTATTTGTCTTGTAACTGCCTGTACAAGGCTAATGTGTGTTTTTTGTTGTGTTTTTTTTTAAAGTCTTGTAAAAAAAAAAAAAAAAAGTGATAGATCCACTCTTGCCTCATCTCTTGAGGTGAAAAGGTGGTCTCCTGTCATTTTGGCCACATTGCTTGGGACTGCTGGGGACTTGTATTACTGTATCCTACGGTCCAGTACGGGTTAAAGGGCACTTATTGCCGATAATTAAAATACAATTCGTTAGGAAATGCTATTACGAAATAGGCTCATTTAATTTCGTAGCATACACAAGAGGTAAGGTTCATTGAATTGTGTGTGTGTTGTGATCGGAGCCGTATATATTATAGGTGTGGCTACTAAATGACACCTACATCAATAAGTAATTGCGTATAATATGGTGTGACGCACCCAGTGCGTGGCAACTTAACCTGATTGTACTCCTTGGTACTCCACTGTATCGACACGGTGCGGGGCCGTGTACCGTGTTGTTTGCTTATATTGAGTGTGACAACGTATAACTGTGTTCTTTGTATCTCTGCAAAGGTCTCGTCATTTGCTAACCAGTGGTGGGTTTTGTTTTAAGCCATGTCGAGACCTTCCATTTAATATGTAGTATCAATAGAGAAGTTGATAGATGAGATAATAGGAATTCAGAGAGAGAGAGTGAGTTAGACTTCAGAGCGAGAGGGTAGCAATGGTTGCCAGACGTATGGACCGGTTGGCAGCCCTGCGCTTATAGCTAGGTGCGACAGGGTTGGTAGTACATTGCCGCCTGCATATGCTGCCGGGCTGCCCATGTTGTCGTACTGCACATTGCATGGAGGCTCGCTGTGTGTTCCATGATCAGGTTGCCTAGAACCTTTGAGATTCTAACATCCCTTGCCCTCTCTCCCAATTTCTCACGGTTGCACTCTTTCTCTCTGACGACATTACTCTCATTTCATTCTTCTCTCTATTTAAATGCATACCCTTCCCTTGAGGTCCTAAAGGAGTTTCAGCACTCACCTCTCGTATTACTCTTAGGACAAGCATATATTAACATGTATTAGATTTAAGGGGTTAATGTGAACAGCGATCTTCTTGATGAGGATAGTTGGTGAACGTTCTACATGTTCACGAGTTATATACCCAGCTCATCATCCAATTTGTGACTAGACTAGTGCCATGTGTAAGAGCCCGACCATGCCCAGGAGTTGTCTGTAGAGGGGCGAGGACTTAGCCTTGATTTGCCTACCGAGCCAGGAGCGAGTGTAGTACCAGAGACTACAGCTCGCTCGTAGTGCCGGTATAGTAGAGTAACGTAATTTATCTGTCCTTGTGTTCTCTGCAGTCTTTTCCTGGGTTCTCGCTTTCGGTGCTGGGACTCGTTGTTCCTGTGACTTGGCCTGCTAGCTAGAACACATGGGGATGATGAGTGGGTTATATCTTTATTTTACTATGCATTGCAGCTCTCTTTAAGTTTATGTATGTAACACTTTACAATACACATTACTCACACACAAGACAACACTATTAATACTTTCATGTATCAATTAACTGCACTGTCGTTTTGCTGCTGTGTCCGGAGTTCTGTTGCGTAGGGCGCATACAGACTCAGAGGGGAGACAGAGTGAGAGAAGCGAAGTAGCCTATGCGGTAGTAGGCTACCGGCGCAGTACTGTTGCCTGCAACCTTTTAGTTATTCCAAGTATAGATTCATTATTACAATAAGTGACTACTATTTATGTTCCTTCCATGTGTATTATTAGGTATCTACTGGATCATGAACATCTTGTATGCTACATGCTAGTGCATGTTAGTAGGGGACAGTTATTCTAGTGCACGCGCTTTCAAGTAGGCGTGTACATTTGTCATTTAGCATTTCACTGTCATACCTTTAGCCTGCTTCTATTCTACATTATTAGAGGCTTAATATTAACGTAGTTCCTTGAGTATTGCATTTCTTTATTAATAACGTAACCTATAAATGTCTGAGGGAGTTTAGCCTCATAGCCTACCCCTGTTGTACACTTTCGCCGAGTTAAGGTACCTCGTTACCATAGACGATAACTCTGTAGGGCGTTGGTGCTTTTGTTGTCTGGAGCATATAGTATTTGGGACTGGAATCGAGCGTGTCGTTGTCACATAAGCCATTTCTGTCCTACGATCAAGAATCCCGAATATGTATTGCCGATCCAGCCGTAACAAAATGGCGACCTTGCACAAGATTCAGTAGTATCCTATCACATGTTTTTTGGAGAACTATTCTATGCTACCTAGTAGAGCTGGCTAGAATTTTCTTGCATATTGGAGGAATTTTTATTGTGTCATTATTGTATTGGTGGACTTGCAGATTGTTTCGTTGGGGGTGTCTAGAGTAGAGTCATTCAAGCATCTTTAACATTTTGTGAGTCGAGACTGCAATTAGTAATAAGCACTTCTTTTTTTTTATGAACAGCAATTGTATAACCAGCACTATGTCTAATGACTCATCATTTACGGGGGAGGATAACACGGTACAGCCTAGTAACCAGCAAGTACAACAGATGTTTAGGGAGGGGAGTGTTATAAGTGGAGAGAGGGATGCCCGGGCATTTTTGCAGACACCTTTGACCGAACAGCGCCTGCAGGCTATTGATTGTTACGGTCTTCGCTGTTTAGCCACGGTTTTGGGGCGGGACTGTCCTGACAGTTGGCCCAAGAAGAATTTGGTGGCATGTTTGTTGGGTGATGGCGATGGGGCGGTGGGTGGAGTGGGGTCTTGGGGGGTTCCCTCCAAGCCTCCATTCCACTCTACCCCTGAGCTGGGCCCTCAGCCAGCGAGTCTTAGCACGATGCAGCAGGAGGGTTCTCAAGGGCAAGCTGGCTTACCCGTAAACACGTCTCGGTGTGGATCCCCCATTTTGTGCTCTCCCCCCCCAGGCCTGTCTCCTGAGATGTTATTTCAGCTAGAACTAGCTAAGTTTAAGCTGCAGGAGACAAAGATACAGATACAACAGGCTAGTATAGAACGCATAGAGGTTGCTAGAATCCAAGCCAATCAGGATGCAACCAGGTACCAGGCTGAAATGGATGTCGAGAAGTCTAGAGTAGAGACCACGGGGCGTCATCTCGGTGGTGGGCACCGGGTTACAGACTCACTTTCGCATTTAATTAAGTTAGTACCCGCATTTGATGAGACAGCAGTGACTGAGTTTTTTGCTCGTTTCGAAAAGAAGTGTCGTGAGTATGACTGGCCGGAGGTTAAATGGGCAGCATTAGTTTCATCACGTCTAGTGGGTAAGGGGTTGAAAGCCTACGATGCACTGTCACTGGACGAGAGTGTAGTGTATGGACTGGTGAAGGAGGCTGTGCTCCGGGCCTACGAACTGCAACCCGAAACTTATAGATTGAAGTTCCGTGGCGTGAATAAGAAGAGCGACGTCAGTTTTATGGAGCACGCACGGGACTTAACAGATGCAGGTAATAACTGGTTTCGGTCCGAGCACGCAGAGTCGGCTGAGGAAATTAAGCAACTTTTCTATCTGGAACAGTTTTACCAATGTACTGGAACCGATCTAACGCTGAACATTAAGGAAAAATGTCCCAAGACAGTAGAGGAGGCTGCCAAGATGGCAGACCTCAGATTATCATTGATTCGTGGTTGCGGTGCCGCTCAGAGGGCTGAGTCAGGGCAGAAGGGGCGCTATACCCCACCCACCAGAGTTTTCGATAATAACACATCTTATGACACACATAACCACACTAAATGCATTGCACCTAATAACACCTACAAACACAAGCCTCTCCCGTTTACTAAAGGTCAGGCCCCTTCTTCGCCCGCACAAGGGAAGAAGCCCATTGGGGATGTGAAATGTTACAAATGTCAGAAGCTAGGCCATTATTCACGTGAGTGCCCTAGTAACACTCCCGCTAAGCCGGTGTCATTGGTTCACAGTATCGGTGTGTCTCTGAAGGCTGCAGCAACTGCCCGGGGTAGGTTGTCAGCAGCTGAGGCACACGCGGTAAAGAAGCGTACGGAAGGCTCGACACCTGTCCAGGACACTTTCTGTAGCCATCGGGGACACGGGTTTGTGAGCTGGGGGAGTGAACTACGGAGGGTTGACTTGCTGAGGGATACGGGGGCTTCGCAAACTTTGTTGAGGAACTTCACAGGGAAACCGATAAATGCGGCCAGAGTTGTTGTGGTGCAGGGTATAAATGCTACGAGGTCATACCCACTTGTGAGGTTGGAGTTGAGAGTGGGAGAGGTGTGCAGGGAGCTGGATGTAGGGATCGTTGAGTGTTTGCCAGTTGAGGGCGTCGACCTTCTTCTCGGCAACGACTTTGCGGTGCCCACTTCCGGGACTCCACCCTTAGTCGTTGCCGAGAGGGCGGCCGACGTGGATGGTGAGAATCGGGAATGGGTTGGGAGGTGCCAACAGGATGAGATGGCCTGTGTGGTAACCCGATCTCGCTCTGCGGCTCCTGCACAGCCTAGCACTCAACCTCGGGGACAGTGGAGGAAGGATCAGGAGAAGGTTGCTAAGGGCAGGAAAAGGGACATTGATTCTGCTGCACTTCTCGGTGATTCGGTACTTGGACCTATAATAAACACGGGAGTTGACTCTGGCCCAGATATGGTGTGTAACAAGGCAGAGTTGGGTAAGACTTCGCGTGAGGCAAGAGCTGTAGCGAGAGCCACTAAGGCAGTAGAGCCTACTAGCCGGGGTAATGTCTTATTACAAAACCATCTTGATGCATTGACGCCCAGGGACATTAGTGAGCAGCAGCTGCAAGACGCTAGCCTAGCTCGTTATAGCAATGGTGCCATAGAGTTGGAGGAAGATGGGGATGCGAAGCCGGGAGATTTCTTTAGGCTCAACAGGATATTGTACCGCAGATTTCTAGACCCCAAATCGAAGTGGGAGGGCGGTGCGAGGGTAGTAGACCAGGTGGTTGTTCCAAATAAGTATAGAGAGTCCTTATTGTGTCTGGCGCATGATGTGCCGGTGGCGGGTCATTTGGGGGTAACCAAAACATTGGCGGCATTGGGCAGGTTTTTCTGGTGGCCTGGGGTCAAGGCTGATGTCTGTGCATGGGTGGCTGGGTGTGCGACCTGCCAGACAACGGGGAAGCCTAACCAGACAATCCCGAAGGCACCTTTGTTTCCCATACCTGTCACCGGGCCTCCGTTCAGCAAAGTTGTAGTAGATTTGGTTGGCCCTTTCCCGCCTACTAGTAGTGGCAATAAATTCCTGTTGACAATCATGGATGTGGCTACGAGATACCCGGACGCATACCCCATGAGAAACGGCTCGGCAAAGGCAGTTGTTAAAAACTTATTATTGTTCTGTTCCCGTTATGGATTTCCACGTGAGGTGCAGTCAGACCAGGGGAGCAATTTTACATCCAAATTGTTCAAGCAAACCCTTCAGTTGCACGGTATATGTTCTGTAGTGTCGTCAGCCTACCATCCCGAGAGTCAGGGAGTCTTGGAGCGGTGGCACTCGACCCTGAAGAGTATGCTACGCTGTTACTGTGCAGAACATGACACTGATTGGGATTTGGGTCTGCCGTATGTTCTGTTCGCTGCACGTGAAGTCCCAGGAGAGAGCCTGGGGTTCAGTCCAAATCAACTAGTCTTTGGCCATAATGTGAGAGGACCTTTAAGTATGGTGAAAGAGATCTGGGAGGGCGAAGAGAAGCCGGGGTCTGTACTTAAATATATCCTTGAGAGCCGGGAGAGACTTATAGGTTGCATGGCAGCGGCAGGTAATAACTTGGTTAATGCACAGGCGGTCATGAAGCACCAGTATGACGCCAAGGTGAAGCTTCGGGAGTTTTCGGTGGGTCAGGAGGTAATGTTGCTTTTACCTTTGCCTGGACACCCCCTTTCTGCCAAGTTTATTGGGCCGTATGTGGTGGCTAAGAAACTGTCCGACCTTGATTATCTCGTTGCAACACCTGACCGTAGAAAAAAACATCAGTTATGTCATGTTAACCTCATGAAAGAGTATGTGAGACGCCCCTCAGAGCCTCTCACTGTCCCTGTGCTGGCCTGCAGCGGCCAGGGTGGAGAAGGAGGTGGGGACAGTCATGCTGCTGAGGAGGATAGCTGGGACTGTGTCATTTCCGCGGAACAGTGGGCGGGGAATACTGAACAAGAGGCTAGGCAAGCTGTAAGTCACCTGCCTGAGCACCAGGGTGCTGCTGTCCTAGGCCTGTTCAGGTCATACCCCTCTGTTTTCGCCGAACACCCAGGTCTCACTACTCAGGTAACGCACGACGTGGACGTCGGTGATAATGTGCCCTTCAAGTCAGTGCCCTACCGTGTGCCCCCGGTAAAGTTGCCAGCTTTACGGGAGGAGTTAAAGTACATGGTTGAGAGAGGGATGATCACTGAAGGTTATGTGAAGTGGACATCACCCGTCACGTTGCAGCCAAAACCTGACGGCAAGGTGCGGTTCTGCATAGATTTTCGTAGGCTAAATGGCTTGACCACTACCAACCCTTACCCTTTGCCTCGAGTTGACGACAGCGTGGACAAGATAGGGAATGCAAAGTACCTTACTAAAATTGATCTTGTAAAAGGCTACTGGCAAGTACCCCTGTCGGACCGAGCTAAGCAAGTTTGTGGTTTTGTGGTAGATGGCAAGACCTACCAATGTAACGTAATGCCTTATGGGCTTAAGAACGCACCTGCCACGTTTCAGAACCTGATGAACGATATTTGTGACGAAATCCCTAACTGCACGGTCTACCTTGATGACGTGATAGTGTATGATGACAATTTTGAAAATCATCTAAGGCACTTAGAGACCCTGTTTGGGAAGTTGCACGATGCTGGGCTGGTGGTGAACCTGAGGAAGTGCGAGTTTGTAAAGGCTACTGTGCAGTATCTTGGCTTCGTGGTCGGGTTAGGCCGGGTGTGCCCCCCCCTGAGCAAGATACAGGCTATCAATATGTTTCCCAGGCCCACCACTAAGCGCCAGGTCATGCGGTTCCTAGGTATGATAGGCTATTATAGGCGCTTCATCCGGGGATACTCTACTGTCTTAGCACCGTTAACTGATCTACTGTCGAAGTCAGTGAAGTTCTGTTGGGCTGCGGAGTGTCAGAGGGCTTTCGACCTAGTCAAGCACCTGCTGTGTACACATCCGATTTTGAGAGCCCCAGACTTCTCCAGGAGTTTTCAGCTGGCGACTGATGCCAGCGGTGTGGGTGCCGGGGCAGTGTTACTGCAGACTGATTCCGAGGGCTTGGAACACCCAGTGAGCTTCTTTTCTCGCAAGTTTAATTCGGTACAAAGGAATTACTCGACTATAGAGAAGGAGCTTCTTGCTATCGTTTTGTCGCTCAAACATTTCGAAGTTTATGTTCCAGCCTACGGCCCGGTAGTGACGATTTATACGGACCATCATCCCTTGAAATTCCTAAATCAGTTTCACAATCGGAATATGCGGTTGACCAGGTGGTCCCTAATGCTCCAAGAGTATAATCTCAACATTCAGCATATTGCCGGGAGTGAGAACGTGATAGCAGATTGTCTATCAAGGGTTGATGATCCAGGATAGTCGTGCACGGTGTGTGGGTTGAGCAGGAGTAAAATTAGGCTATCATAACGCCGTCCAAAAAGATTATAAAACAATAAAATAAACGAGAAAATTTGTTTTAGTTTTGTAAGTCTTTATTGTTGTAGCATGATGCATGCGATATTGTGTTTTATGTATAATTCACTCTTCAGTTGTTGTGCACCTTTTGCAATTAGTGGCAGCTAAGGGTAGCAGGTCGGTTGGTTGCCTGTCAGATTTTGATAATGCTTCTAAGGTCGATTATCTAAAATCTTGGGGGGGCTGTGACGCACCCAGTGCGTGGCAACTTAACCTGATTGTACTCCTTGGTACTCCACTGTATCGACACGGTGCGGGGCCGTGTACCGTGTTGTTTGCTTATATTGAGTGTGACAACGTATAACTGTGTTCTTTGTATCTCTGCAAAGGTCTCGTCATTTGCTAACCAGTGGTGGGTTTTGTTTTAAGCCATGTCGAGACCTTCCATTTAATATGTAGTATCAATAGAGAAGTTGATAGATGAGATAATAGGAATTCAGAGAGAGAGAGTGAGTTAGACTTCAGAGCGAGAGGGTAGCAATGGTTGCCAGACGTATGGACCGGTTGGCAGCCCTGCGCTTATAGCTAGGTGCGACAGGGTTGGTAGTACATTGCCGCCTGCATATGCTGCCGGGCTGCCCATGTTGTCGTACTGCACATTGCATGGAGGCTCGCTGTGTGTTCCATGATCAGGTTGCCTAGAACCTTTGAGATTCTAACATCCCTTGCCCTCTCTCCCAATTTCTCACGGTTGCACTCTTTCTCTCTGACGACATTACTCTCATTTCATTCTTCTCTCTATTTAAATGCATACCCTTCCCTTGAGGTCCTAAAGGAGTTTCAGCACTCACCTCTCGTATTACTCTTAGGACAAGCATATATTAACATGTATTAGATTTAAGGGGTTAATGTGAACAGCGATCTTCTTGATGAGGATAGTTGGTGAACGTTCTACATGTTCACGAGTTATATACCCAGCTCATCATCCAATTTGTGACTAGACTAGTGCCATGTGTAAGAGCCCGACCATGCCCAGGAGTTGTCTGTAGAGGGGCGAGGACTTAGCCTTGATTTGCCTACCGAGCCAGGAGCGAGTGTAGTACCAGAGACTACAGCTCGCTCGTAGTGCCGGTATAGTAGAGTAACGTAATTTATCTGTCCTTGTGTTCTCTGCAGTCTTTTCCTGGGTTCTCGCTTTCGGTGCTGGGACTCGTTGTTCCTGTGACTTGGCCTGCTAGCTAGAACACATGGGGATGATGAGTGGGTTATATCTTTATTTTACTATGCATTGCAGCTCTCTTTAAGTTTATGTATGTAACACTTTACAATACACATTACTCACACACAAGACAACACTATTAATACTTTCATGTATCAATTAACTGCACTGTCGTTTTGCTGCTGTGTCCGGAGTTCTGTTGCGTAGGGCGCATACAGACTCAGAGGGGAGACAGAGTGAGAGAAGCGAAGTAGCCTATGCGGTAGTAGGCTACCGGCGCAGTACTGTTGCCTGCAACCTTTTAGTTATTCCAAGTATAGATTCATTATTACAATAAGTGACTACTATTTATGTTCCTTCCATGTGTATTATTAGGTATCTACTGGATCATGAACATCTTGTATGCTACATGCTAGTGCATGTTAGTAGGGGACAGTTATTCTAGTGCACGCGCTTTCAAGTAGGCGTGTACATTTGTCATTTAGCATTTCACTGTCATACCTTTAGCCTGCTTCTATTCTACATTATTAGAGGCTTAATATTAACGTAGTTCCTTGAGTATTGCATTTCTTTATTAATAACGTAACCTATAAATGTCTGAGGGAGTTTAGCCTCATAGCCTACCCCTGTTGTACACTTTCGCCGAGTTAAGGTACCTCGTTACCATAGACGATAACTCTGTAGGGCGTTGGTGCTTTTGTTGTCTGGAGCATATAGTATTTGGGACTGGAATCGAGCGTGTCGTTGTCACATAAGCCATTTCTGTCCTACGATCAAGAATCCCGAATATGTATTGCCGATCCAGCCGTAACAATGGGTATGTATGTATGTATGTATGTATGTATGTATGTATGCTAAATTAACATGTCTCAACAAGTCTGGGCGGAAACTGAATCTTAGAGAGACGTTTGGTGGCGGAAATTGAACAACTCTCGGGAAGTCGTAAGGGTAAGGAAGGAGATTGGAACATTTGTCGATCTACACAGCTTGCATTAAAGGGGAAGTAGACGCTTTTTTCTGGTCTCCTTTCTCCCTCATGTTTAGCATATTAGTTAAGAGATTTTAGGACGTTCGTTCCATTAGTTTGACGATTTTGACACCTTTCGCCCCATTTCTTTGTCCATTTTAAGATCTTTCGTGCCATTTAGGTGTCATTTTTTTCCTGGCGAGCGACAGCGAAGTCTGGTTCCTCTTAAATTAAAATACAGGCTCGCTATCGCTGACCAGGATAAAATCGACACCAAAATGACACGAAAAGTCATAATATTGACACAGAGAAGGGGCGAAAGGTCTTTAACTCGCCAAACTAATGGACCGAACAGCATACAATCTGAAAACTAATGGGGCTAAACATGAGAAACAAGAGGGACCAGAAAAACGATCCATCTCCCCTTATAGTGTGGTGTCCGACTTAAGGGAGCCCACCTCGCTTTTTCTTTTTTCTTTCTCTCCCTCTATCTTTGGTTTGTATCCATTCGGCCCCATTAGGCCTACTGTTTTAAGACGTTTACCTCCATACAGGTGTCAATATTTTCCTGGCGAGCGGTAGCGAGCCAGTATATATATATTTTTGTTGTGACAGCAAGCTAAATTTGTACATTTTTCGATAGAAGAATGTCTCCGGCAAAGCCGGATTTCTCCATACAATGCTGGCTCGCTATCGCTCGGCAGGAAGAAATCGACACCTGGATGGGGAAAACATCTTAAAACAGTTTGCTGAATGGGGCCAAATGGATACAAGCCAGAGAGAGAGAGAAAAGGAGAGAAAGAGAAAAAAAGCCGGTGACCCCCCCTAAATATAAATGTACACTCCAGGACCAGCCACTTGTCATTTGCCTATTTTTGTCCTGAGAACACATGGGATGGGTTAGTCTATCAGGCCCAATCCCCACTTTTAATTTTTTTTTTTTTTTTTTTTTTTTTTTTTTTTTTTTTTTTTATGGGTCAGTAATGAAGGGAAAACAACACCAAACCGCTCACCTTGGCCAATTGGGAGTCCTGAGGGGGCGGAAAGTCGCTACTAACATGGGGAGATGGGGAGGGCAATATACTGGAAAATGGGGAGATGGGGAGGCAATATACTGGAAAATGGGGAGATGGGTGGGCAATATACTGGGACATGGGGAGATGGGTGGGCATTATACTGGGACATGGGGAGATGGGTGGGCAATATACTGGGACATGGGGAGATGGGTGGGCAATATACTGGGACATGGGGAGATGGGTGGCAATATACTGGGACATGGGGAGATGGGGAGGCAATATACTGGGACATGGGGAGGCAATATACTGGAACATGGGGAGATGGGTGGCAATATACAGGAAAATGGGGAGATGGGGAGGCAATATACTGGATAATGGGGAGATGGATGGCAATATACTGGAAAATGGAGAGATGGGGAGGCAATAAACTGGAAAATCACTCCCACACGAACTCATACCAATCTTAACCCTCTAGGTGCCACAGGACAAGCTGGGTACTTTTTAGGGGAACACAACCGTTGCGTCGCTGGGACCACGTGTTACATACATAGGCAACGCTTAATATGCGTCGCTGGTGCTCAAGGGGTTAAGGGGAGATGGATCATTTGTTGGTCCACCTTTTTATTTATTTAGTATTTTTCTAGTTTCCTCCCTAGACCTCCATCAAACTTTTATAAATCAACCCCAGGATCCCCTCTCAAGATATATTTGTACATTTTCAGATAGTATGACGTACGGCCCATTAGCTTAGCGATTTTAAGACGTTTTGCCCCATTTCTTTGTCAATATTAAGACTTTTCGTGTCAATAAGTGTCGGTTATTTTCTGGCGAGCGATAGTGAGCATGTTGGAGGAACCGGTCTTCGGCCGGAACATTTTTCTATCGAAAAATTTACAAACTTATCTTGAAGAAAGGTCCGGGGCGTGTTTTTTTAAGCTTGATGGAGGTACGAGAAGGAAACTTTAAAAAATTATAAAAATATATATAAATGAGCAACTAAATACCATCATCCCCCTTAACTAACCCTTTTTCTTGATCCATTAGTTAGCCGATTATAAGACCTTTAGCCCCATTTCTTCGTCAATATTTAGACCTTTCGTGCTATTTAGGTGTCGATTTTTTCCCTGACGAACGATAGTGAGCCTGTAATGTTGGAAGAACCGGTCTTCGGCCGGGACATTTTTCTACCGAAAAATGTACAAATTAATCTGGGAGGATCTAATGGATTTTTTTGTTTTTTTTAATTTGATGGAGGTCTAGGGAGGAAACTAAGAAATAAAGGACTACATTAATTAATAGACCAATAAAACGGGCCATTAAGGGGACAGTGGTTATTTTGGGGGTCTATTTATTTATATATTCAATTAGTTTGTAGTTTCCTCGCTAGACCTTCATCAAGCTTTAAAAAAAACACTCCCTAAGCCTCCCTTCAAGATATATTTGTACATTTTTCGATAGAAAGGTTACCCGGCTGAAGGCCGGTTTCTCATAAAATTAAAGGCTCGCTATCGCTCGCCAGGAAAGAAATCGACACCTGAATGGCACGAAAGGTCTTGTTATTCATATACTGTAGAAATGGGACGACAGTATATAAAAACGACAAACTAATGGGGCGAACGACTTAGAATCTGAAAACTAACGGGGAAGAAGGAGGACCAGAAAAACGACCCATCTCCCCTTGATTTTATAGTTTATGTTTGTCATTGTTGTTTGAAATAAGGTGTCAATAATAAGATTGCTGAAATATTTAGAAGAACAGAATAATAACTGAATAACTGTGAATAATCAAGTGTGAATTTTGTTTACTTAAAAAAATAACAAATATTTTGTTATTTGTTCTTCATTGCATTAGGTTCTTCACCACCATGACGTAATGTTCATCTTACGCCGGTATCACATGAGCGTTTTTTCCCTCAACATTTACCCTCAACACTGGTCTGGCAGCTTATGATGTCAACATTTAAAACATTTCTGTCAACTAAATGCATCCATCATCAGTCTAGTTTCCGATACTAGAACAAAATATACAAGAAATGTTGCCAGAAAAATGTTGATTGTCGAATGTTGACTATATAAGCTCCCGTGTGATACCGGCTTTATTCTGGTTACCATTAGACGATTCTATTTAGCATACAATTTACCTCCAGAACTCAAAGGGGTAAGTATGATCTCAATAAACCCTCTGAATAATATAGGTCCTTCTTAAGCTGCATACTATTTTCTAACTTTAGCCAGAATATAAGGTAAAATGACGTCATCGTGCTGAAGGGGTTAAGGGGGTAGTGCTTGGTTTTTGGTCTATGTATTTATTTATTCATGTATTTTTTAGTTTCCTCGCTCTAGACCTCCATCAAGCTTAGAAAAACACCCCTTTCAAGATCAATTTTTAATTTTCTCGATAGATAAATGTCCCGGCCAAAGGCCGGTTCCTTCTAAAATTAGAAGCTCGCTCTCGCTCGCCAGGACAAAAATCGACACCTAAAGGGCACGAAAGGTCTTAATATTGATAAAAAAAAATGAGGCGAAGAGTATCAAAATTGCCAAACTAACGGAACGAACGTCTTAAAACCTGAACACTAATATGCTAAACATGAGGGAGAAGGGGGTTCAGACAAATCAAGTACTACCCCCTTAATATAAATAAAGGTGAACAAGTGAAGGTACCGGACCAATTAAGTTTCACACCTCCATGGTCGGCTGTGACTATCAGAGGTATAAAGACAAATTAACGGAAGAGGAATAATATTAGGTCCTTGTTTACCTGTGCAGACTTCTTCATATATAGCACATTATACACTCTCTCTCGCTCTCTCTCTCTCTCTCTCTCTCTCTCTCTCTCTCTCTCTCTCTCTCTCTCTCTCTCTCTCTCTCTCTTTGGCCAATGGACAGAAACCCTTGTACTGATCATGTTAACGACCTACAATCTAAACTAATTAGATAGTTTGGGTTTTTATGTGTGGTTGTTTGTGTTGTTGTTTGTGTCATTGTTTGTGTTGTTGTTTGCGTTGTTTGTGTTATTGTTTGTTTTGTTGTTTGTTTTGTTGTTTGTTTTGTTGTTTGTTTTGTTTTTTGTTATTGTTTGTGTTGTTGTTTGTGTGTTGCTATTTCTCAACTCAAGGCTTAGGTTTGGGATATATCGGGGTTTGTTTTTGTACACGTTATGCGTTTCTTTAAGATGAATACTTGTCAAAAAGAAGAATTAACTTTGATGTCTTGAGATGTACAGTCGCGCTAATGAGTGATGTCTCGGCACCAAGTATGTTTTGATCAATAATTGGTATCAGCAATATCTAAGATTCATTTCTTCATACCGAGTGAAATATACAAACATGTGTCTACACTTACCCACCCTATACAACATTTGACAAACATTTATACAGCACAGAGCAAGCCAAACGTAATGACAGCTGAGACATGACTTATTACCGCGACCCTACTTAACCCCTTTGAGCCGTATGACGTATTTTGACAGCATATTCTGGCTATAATTAGATAAATGTATTAAGAGTAGGAAGGGTATATGAAAGTCAGAGGGTTAATTGGGCCAGGTATTACGCTTTTAACTCTCACAGATCCCTCCCAAGCTGTATAAGATTGCATAATGATAGCCAGGATAAACTGTTATAATGAGTCATAAATAAAGGGGGATGGCCTATTTATATGTTCATTTCTATATTTATTGATCCCAGTCCTCAGTCTTCAAAATTCTTCATAGCGAAAATGAAGCTATTCTTTAATGTTACTAAAATGCATTCGAAATGTTTAAGGAGGGATGGGCTGGATTCTGTGGCCCCCTTTCTCCCTCGTGTTTAGCCCCATTAGTTCTTAGATTTAAAGAAGTTCGGCCCATTAGTTTGGCGATTTTAAGACTTTACGCCCCATTTCTATGTCAATATTAAGACCTTTCGTGTCGCTTAGGGGTCGATTTTTTTTCCTAGCGAGCGAAAGCGAGCCAGTAACTTCAAGAGTAACCGAAAACTGTACAAATATACCTTGAAGGGGAGTCTAATGTTTTTTTAAAGATTAGTGGAGGTCTAGGGAAGAAACTAAAAAATATTAATAAAATCCAAACACTAAGCAGCAAATTAATGGCCCATCTCCCTATAAAATGTTCTTGTAGGAAAAAATGAAAACAAGCAAATCAGGAAGAATCCAACCTCAATGCCAGAGAAAACAAAAGCCGATTAATAATATTACCTCATATAGTACGAGTGACGTTTATTTTATTTTTTCATAATGCTCTGGCTACATTTAGACAGTAGGCCTATGTGTAATTTTGGAATGTTTTGTGAAAGTGAAAACGCTAAGGGTGATAGCTTATACATATTCCAGTTCTAAAGATAAACTAAAGTAGAATATCCCTTACAGTACCAGCGACGTCTTTTTGTTTTCATTTCAGCTGCATTTATACGATTTTATGAAGCTTAGGAAGGACATATGGTAGCTGAAAAGATGAACCGGGTTAGTCTGTAGTCTTTTTATTACTAGACGTCCTTCCTAAGCTGAATAAAATCGTCTAATAGTTGCCAGAATATAATGAAAAGGCCGTCACCGGTACGGTATGGGATAGAATAGTCTAACGTTAGCTATAAGCAACGAAAAAAGACGTCACATGTACAGAAAGGGTTAAGGGGAGATTTCCACTTGAGGGACTTTTTTCTTGACCCCTTTCTCCCTCATGTCTAGCCCCATTGCTTTTGAGATTTTAAGACGTTTCCCCCATTAGTTTGGTGATTTTAAGAATTTCCGCCCCATTCTGTCAGGTTTAAGACCTTTCGTGCCATTTAGGTATCGATTTTATCCTGGCGAGCGATAGCGAACCTGTAATTTAAGAGAAACCGGCCTTCGGCCGGGACATTTTTCTACCGAAAAATGTACAAATTTATCTTGAAAGGGGGTCAAGGGAGTGAAATTTTAAGATTGTTGAAGGAGTAGGAAACAAACTAAAAACCTCCCCTTAAGATTCAGACTTGGTAAACAACAACAATATAAAGCAGTACACGTAACGGTAAACCCGATGTCACACGAGCGCTTTTTCAGGCAATTTTTGATGAGCAAGTATTTTCTCGCAATAATTTGAAGCTCTTTGACATTGGAATCGGAAACTACAGATCGAAGGTAGGTTTTATGTTAGATAGTTGAAGTCTAATGGAACGTATATTTTGAAGCTGCCAGACAACAATTGCTTGTAAAATTGACGGAAAAAAACCCGCTCGTGTGACATCGCTTTAACTATGCTGTAGCCTGAAACCAAATTATCTCTCCCCCCCCGCCCCCCCCCAATCCCCCTTGGTAGAAGTTATGGCCTTAAACTTTGGTCGGAGGGGTGCACTCTCTCTATATATAGTTATATTTTGTATTCAAACATATACAGTATATATACTGTATATATATATACCTATATATAATAATAATAATAATAATAATAATAGGCTAATAATAAAATTCATAAGGTTAGGGAAGCAGTAGGACTAACCCCGACTACAGAATATGCTATGGCCGGAAACTAGACACCCCCCCTTCCTACAGTAGCAGAAGTTTCACCCCCTAAACTTGGGTCAGAGGGGCTCTACACTGTCTACAACTACTACTATAGATGCTATGAGTCGTGTAGCAAGTTAAAACAGCTACATTCATAAACGGCCACATCCCAAAATGGCCACATCCCAAAACGGCCACATCCTAAAACGGCCACATTCGCAAACAGCCACATCCCAAAACAGCCATATCCCAAAAAAGCCACATCCCAATACGGCCACATCCTAAACAGCTATATCCCAAAACGGCCACATCCAAAAATGGTCAATCCTAAAACGGCCACATCCTAAAACAACCACATCCTAAAACGTCCACACTCCTAAACAGGCACATCCCAAAAGGGCCACATCCTAAAACGTCCACACTCCTAAACGGCCACATCCTAAAACGTCCACACTCCTAAACGGCCACATCCTAAAACGTCCACACTCCTAAACGGCCACATCCTCAGACGTTCACACTCCTAAACGGCCACATCCCAAAACGGCCACACTTCTGAGTAGTCGAAGGTTAGGTTAGATTACGCTTGGTTTGGTTAAGGGGGAGGTGGTTGTATTTTCTGGACCCCCTTTTCCCTCATGTTTAGCACCATTGGTTAAGTTTGATTAGGTTTAGTTGCGTTTAATTAAGTTAGGTCTGGTTAGCTTAGATTAGAGATACAGTTACGATAAACCAAGTTAGTTTCAGTTTAAGAGACTGTGGCCGTTTGGGAAAATGACCTTCGTGACTTTCAGAGGGGATGGTTGGTTTTTCTGTCCCCTCTTCTCCCTCATGCTTAGTCCCATCAGTTTTCAGATTTAAAGACGTTCAGCCCATTATATTGGCAATTTTAAGACTTTTCACCCCATTTATGTGTCAATATTAAAACCTTTCGTGCCATTTACGAGTCATTTTATAGTGGTGGGCGACAACGAGCTTGTACGCAAGTCTCTCTCTCTCTCTCTCTCTCTCTCTCTCCTCTCTCTCTCTCTCTCTCTCTCTCTCTCTCTCTTAAAATATATTTTACCTTTAAAAACGAAAACATTATTTTGCCGTTGTTCAAAAGCATTGTTAGACCCCATCTTGAATATGGCGTCAGTCCTGGTCCCCGTGTATCAAGAAAGACTATCTGAAAAACAAGCCATATTATGAAAGATTAAATAAATCATAATTTTTCTTGCTAGAGAAAAGGAGGTTACGAGGCCAACTTATCGAGTGTTATGAGATACTTAAAGGATTTGACAGATTATATATCAGTGCACTGTTCACGATTAACAATAATATTGCAACCCGAGGTAATGGAATTAAATTAATTAGAAAGAAGGCATGCCTAGATGTGATACAAAGTTTTTTCACATATAGTGTAGTTATAGAATATAGAATAGTTTACCAAGGGAGGTGGTCGACAGTAATTCAAGTGATACGTTTAAGAAAAGACTGGACGATCATCTGATGAAGATTGGATTAATATGAATTAATCAGTATACTTTATACTCTATAAAAACTATCCTTGTGGGCATTTCCTACTCATAAGGTTACACTTCATCCTATTTTCCGGTATGGCTTTTTAGCCGGAGGGTGGGGAGAGCACCTTCCACTTTGCTGTCCTATTCTTCTACTATAAACTGTACCTCTCTACTAGTCTAGTAGTATTTAGGCCGGACCACCTAGTATGGACCGCAAGGTCTGTGTGGTTTGAGTATCTCTCTCTCTCTCTCTCTCTCTCTCTCTTATTTCTTATGATTGAAATAATTATATTCTTATCTCGTTCCTGAATAAATTCCCTTCGTTAATTAGAAACTTCTACGACCGAAGGCCCGTTTTCTTTCTGCCTATACATTTACTACTATTAAAAAACTTTCACCATTTGTTCTTAATCGTCATACTTCCCGTGGACTTTTTTAATCAAAAGATGATATTACTATATCTTTTGATAGGTCTTCATTGCGTTTACTGTTAATTTATAATGAAATTTCTTTTAAGGGGGGTCACCTACTTTTTTTCTGGATGACAAACTGACGACGTGGGTGACAAACTGACGACGTGGATGACAACTGACGACACGGATGACAAACTGACGACACGGGTGACAAACTGACGATGTGGATGACAAACTGACGACACGGATGACAAACTGACGACACGGATGACAAACTGACGACACGGATGACAAACTGATGACAAGGATGACAAACTGACGACGTGGATGACAAACTGACGACACGGATGACAAACTGACGACGAGGATGACAAACTGACGACGAGGATGACAAACTGACGACACGGATGACAAACTGATGACACGGATGACAAACTGACGAAGTGGATGACAAACTGACGACGTGGATGATAAACTGACAACATGGATGACAAACTGACGACATGGGTGACAAACTGACGACGTGGATGACAAATTTGCGCCGCGGTTGACAAATTGAGTGACAATACAAAGTGGGCGGCGGCGAAAAAGCTAGATATGGAAGTTGGTGGCGGGGGGGGGTGGGGGGGGGTTGATATTATGTTACTCAGTTCTGATCATTGGAACAACTGGCACCGTCTCTTAAGGGGGCCCACCTCGCTTGTTTTCTCTTTCTCTCCCTCTCTCTTTGGCTTGTATCCATTCGGCTCCATTCAGCCTACTGTTTTAAGACGTTTACCCCCCTCCAGGTGTCAACATTTTCCTGGCGAGCGGTAGCGAGCCAGCATATATATATATTTTTGTCTTGACAGCAAGCTAAATTTGTAAATTTTTCGAAAGAAAAATTTCTTCGGCGAAGCCGGATATCTCCATACAATGCTGGCTCGCTATCGCTCGCCAGGTATAAATCGACACCTGGATGGGGATAAACGTCTTAAAACAGTTGGCTAAATGGGGCCGAATAGATACAAGCCAGGGAAAGAGAGAAAAGGAGAGAAAGAAAAAAAGCAGGTGACACCCCTTAAGCCAGTATCATACGAGAGCTTGTACGGTCAACATTCGATGATCAACATTTTGCTGGCAACATTTTTTTGGACTATTTTGCAATGATATCAGAAACTAGACTGTTTATGGATGAATTTGAGCAACCGAAATATTCTATATGATGACCACATAAGCTGCCAGACCAGTGTTGAGGGAAAAAACGCTCGTGTGATACCGACTTTATATACATCTTGCTCGAGTGACTCTCTATTTACGTACTATACCAAGCTCTATCTAAATATCTAAATGTTTTTTTTGTTGTCGATATGTTTTCATTTATTAAATATGTCTTTAGTTTCCTCCCTAGACCTCAATCAAACTTAACAAAACATCCATTAGATCCCCCTTCTAGATTAATTTTTACATTTTTCGGTAGAAAAAATTCCCGGCCGAAGGCCGATTCTCCCAAAGTTACAGGCTCACTATCGTTCGCCAGGAAAAAAATCTACACCTAAATAGCACGAATAGTCTTAATATTGACAAGGAAATGGGGAGGAAAGTCTTAAAATCAACAAACTAATGGGGAAAACATCTTAAAATATGAAAAGTTATAGGGCTAAACATGAGGAAGAAGGGGGACCAGAAAACCGACCCATCTCCCCTTAATCGCCGAGGTATGGGCCACGAATGAATCGCCTCCATGCACCTCTGTCATCTGATATGCTTTAGTACCGGTATTATTCGTTTCGTTATACAGTATAGATTTACATAGATACACTGACCACACGGATTTTACGTTTCAAGCGAGGTGGTTAGGACTTAATTCTAGTAGTAATAGCAGAACCTCAATGAATGAACATTGGAAGACAAGGATAGCACAGTTTAAGGCTCTCTCCCTACCCTACAGGCCTCCAGCAAGCAACCGACACTAAATAAGACAGACATGATGATCTTTCCAGGTTTTCAATAACACATGAAGAAAGTAGATGGATAGATTGTAATAATAAGAGTGGAATAGAGAATAATATTATGACGAAGTTGATGGTGACGCTAGAACATAGAGACAGCTATGGTAGATATTCAATAAATCGATAAATTACACTGCACTAAGTCAACTCCTTTAGGAATACGACGGTCTTGGCAGTTTGTTCCGGCAATCATTAGACGATTTTATTCAGTTTGGGAAAGAATTGGGAAAGAAGTGGGAGAAGAAAAAAAATGGGGATTGGGCCTGAGTATATAGATAGATAAATAGATAGGGAAAGCATTTTGGGAGTCAGAGGGACGATAAAGATAGTTTGTACCCCTTTGACTGCTAGAGGGCATTTCAAAGCTGAATAAAATCGTCTAAAAATAGACAGAATATACTGCTAAAACGCATCACAATCCTCAAGGGGTTAAGGTAAGTTAGGTTATATTGGCTATATATATATATGTATTCTTTTTCATCATCTGACGGTAAATTGTCATGTCCCTATTTAATTACTCATCTATTACAAAGACTTAAAGGCGAAATATGCAGTTGATAATGAAAACCTGGCATTAACGTGACACAGGCATATCAGTTTCGTATTATTCCATTACATATCGAGAACTCAGCTGCTAGTTAATTAATGGATGCAATTTACCTTCAGCTGAAATGAAACCGCTTATAAGAGGAGTGTGGTGTCGTCATCTAGTGTGGCAGGAAGGAAACGACCAACACCTTGAATTAAGCTCCAATGTGACCGTCTAGTGAGAACACATATGAAACACACAAACTCTCGAAGCTTCAATCATTAATTTCGGGACTACTGAACAGCCTAAAGTCCCGAGGTTGAGAAATAGAAAAAGAGAAAAACACACACAAAAACTAAAAAAAAAAATAGCAGAACAGGAGAAAAACACACAAAACTACAAATATGAGCAGAACCGAGCTACATAAAATACTGTGTCGGGAGAGGTCGCTACAAATGACCTGCCACACAACAAAAGGCCTACTCACGCCATCGACTGTCACGCCATTTGTCTCGGTAATTCAGGGCCTAGAAGATGCTCGGAGAGGGATATACAGTATTGTTACGACTTGGTAATCTATTTTTGAGTTTCCTCGCTAGACCTCCTCCAAGCCTTATAAATCACCCCGTAGGCCCCCTTTTAAGATAAATGTGTACATTTTTCGGTAGAAATATATATATATATATATTTTTTTTTTCCATACTGACGGTAACTTGTCATGTCTCCATTGCTGGCCTACTTTTTTTTTTTTTTTTTTTTTTCTATATTCCAACTTACTTCCTCTCGGGCATAGGCTGAGAGCCTTAACATTCACCGCTTTACAATGAACAGTGAAGCCCGTGAGGTCTTGTTCCAGTCTAGGGAGTGAGACATGTGAAGCACGTAGAGTACAACGAGCACCTGCCATCTTGCCTTCACATGAGGCACGGTGCTCACTCATGGCCCGAAACGACCCCATCTCTGAAGCCACCTCGTTCTCGTGCTTCACTGTCTCACCCCCTACACTCGGACTCTCACACTTACACAACGCCACCTGTTGAGCAGATAACTCATCAGGCATTGCACCCCTATAGCATATTTTGAATATGGGAATATGCATACAGTGCTATTTAATCAGGGAACAATGAGGGTATTTTATTGACGTTTCGGTTTGTGGTAATGCACTGATACTAGGTACAGCACAAATTCCATCCCAATAATATCTTCCCATTGATACATCGGGATTTGAACCCGGGACCTTTGGATTACCAGGCCAGTGGCAAGACCACTCCACCACACCTCCCCTACAATGAATAGACTACAGTTTTGAACGATTGTGGATTACATGATGTTCAAGGTTTATGTTTGCGTCTGTAGGGATAAGTTAAATAATTATTACTCAGATTAATTAGGTCTATGATTATGTTGTGTATGTAGAGATGAGTTAGATCATTATAATTCAGGTTAATTAGGTTTGATTATGTTTGTGTCTGTAGGGATAAGTTAGATCATTATAATTAAGATTAATTAAGTCTATGATTATGTTTGTGTCTGTAGGGATAAGTTAGATAATTCAGGTTAATTAGGTTTGATTATGTTTGTGTCTGTAGGGATAAGTTAGATCATTATAATTAAGATTAATTAAGTCTATGATTATGTTTGTGTCTGTAGGGATAAGTTAGATAATCATAATTAAGATTAATTAGGTCTATGATTATGTTTGTGTAAGTAGATAATTAGTTTTATTATAATAATTCAGATTAATTAGGTCTATTATTATGTTTGTGTATGTAAATCATTAGTTAGATCATTATAATTCAGCTTAATTACGAGTACTAATTAGTTTGTTATTGATTATGCCTGACAGCCAGGGTAGGTGGGCGAGAGAAAGGACTGACAGCTATAATGAAGTACTGGAGAGGGGTGCCGTTTGGAGGAGAGGCGCTGCTGTAGGATGTTCATTTGTTGTATGTGGAGTGGTGGTGGTGATGGATGGATGGATGGGTGGTGATTGTGATATTGATGGTGGTGATAGGTAGTGGTGGTGATATTGATGGTGGTGATATATTGACGATGTTGGTTATTTTGATGTTATTGATGGTGATGATAGTAGTGGTGGTGATATATTGTTGATGGTGGTGATGGTGTTGGTGGTGATGATGGATTGGTGATAGGTAGTGGTGGTGATATATTGATGATGGTGTTGGTGATGATGGATGGATGGGTGACAAGGTAGTGGTGGTGATATTGATGGTGTTGATAGTAGTGGCTGGTGATATATTGATGATGCACGTGGTGGTAATGATGATGGTGTTGGTGGTGAAGATGGATGGATTGATGATAGGTAGTGTTGATGATATGATATTGATGGTGGTGATATATTGATGATGGTGTTGGTGGTGATGATGGATGGATTGATGCTAGGGAGTGTTGATGATATGATATTGATGGTGGTGATATATTGATGATGGTGATGATGGATGGGTTGATGATAGGTAGTGTTGATGATATGATATTGATGGTGGTGATATATTGATGATGGTGTTGGTGGTGATGATGGATGGATTGATGCTAGGGAATGTTGATATGCTGAGAAAGTTATCGATGGTTCTTTGTAAGGTAATGCAAATAATTAATAGCTCTTTTGTATAGGCCTAATCGAAAGACAGTGCGACTCTCTCTCTCTCTCTCTCTCTCTCTCTCTCTACGTTCTAGCTCAGTTCCTCTCTATTTCTCGTTCATCCTTCTTGTTGGCCTCCCCCTCTCCCTCTCTCCCTCCCTCCCTCGTAACTCGTGCTGCCATGTCCCCTCACTTCCCCTTGTTTACCTTCCTCTTCAAGGATCCCCATATCCCCTAACTCCTAACTCCTCTCTCTCTCTCTCTCTCTCTCTCTCTCTCTCTCTCTCTCTCTCTCTCTCTCCACTTACACCTTCTTCTCTCCCAACCAACTCCTTCTCTCTCTCTCTCTCTCTCTCTCTCTCTCTCTCTCACTGCGTTATGATCAATGGTGCTTCTTCTGAAAGGACTGCTGTCACTTATGATGGATCGGGTGTTTTTTATCCTCTGTTATTTAGTACGTATTAGGTCAATGAAAGTGAGGCTATGGTATTTAGTGGAAGCTCCAATATAAGTACCTTAAGGGGGGGTCACCATCTTTTTTTATCTTTCTCTCCTTTTCTCTCTTTCTCCGACTGTATCCACTTGGCCCCATTCAGCCAACTGTTTTAAGACGTTTATCCCAATCCAGGTGTCGATTTCTTCCTGGCGAGAGATAGCGAGCCAGCATTATATGGAGAAACCCGGCTTCGCTGGAGAAATTTTTCTATCGAAAAATGTACAAATTTAGCTTGCTGTAAAACCAAAATATATATATATGCTGGCTCGCTTCCGCTCACCAGGAAAATATTGACACCTGGATAGGGGATGATTGGCAGAGTGGTCTTGCCACTGGACTGGTAATCCAATGGACCCGGGTTCGAATCCCAATAAGTCAATGGGAAGATATTATTGGGATGGAATCTGTGCTGTACCTAGTTTCAGTGCATTACCACAGCACACCGAAATGCAAAAAAAAAAAAAAAATACCCTCATTGTTCCCTGACTAAATATCATTGTATGAATATTCCCATATTCAAAAATATGCTACAGGGGGGCAATGCCTAGTGAGTTAATTGCTCAATAGGTGGCGTTCTGAGAGTGAGGGTCCGAGTCTGTGGGGTTGAGACTGTGAAGCGCAGAGGCGAGGCGGCTTCAGAGATGAAGTTGCTTCGAGCCGTGAAGCTTCGCATGTCTCACTCCCTAGACTGGAGCAAGACCTCATGGGGCCTCACCGTGTTCAGCGGTTGAGTGTAATGGCTATTAGCCTATGCCCGAGAGGGAGTAGTTGGAATATAGAAGAAAAAAAAACTTCTTAAAACAGTAGGCTAAATGGGGCCGAATGAATACAAGCCAAAGAGAGAGGGAGAGACAGAGAACAAAGCGAGGTCACCCCCCCCCCCTTTTTTTTTTGGAGTGAATGTGATAAATTTGGAAGTGCTGCAAAGCTCATTGATCTGTTTTGACAGGTTGAAAGCTCCGAGACATGTCAGATGCCACCGAATTTGCAGAATTGAAAGTTATTTTTATGGGACAAGCAAACTGCAAGTCAAATGTTTACCATGTAGAAACAATAAATAAATAACATAATTAAATAAACCAGCTGACTTATAAATCAATATTCTATTATATTTAATATATATATTTATTTATTTATTTTACTTTTTAATTTGTGTTATATGTTTGTTATCTCATTTTTGAAGAAGTGCACTAAAAGGTATAACATCAATATTATTATATTAACTAATTTTAATACCAGCTAAATAATCGTTTGCCTTCATTAGTTGGGCGATTATAAGACCTTTCACCCCATTTCCTTGTCAATTTAGGACTTTTCGTGCCGTATATGTGTCGATTTTATTTTCCTGGCGAGAGATGGCGGGCCTGCAATTTAAGAGGATCCATCC
>JBAKBP010028923.1:0-27883 GCA_037953745.1 Lithodes maja
CGAGACCTTTGCAGAGATACAAAGAACATAGTTATACGTTGTCACACTCAATATAAGCAGCCAGCACGGTACAGCGGTACACGGTACCGCACCGTGGCGGTACAGTGGAGTACCAAGGAGTACAATCAGGTTACGTTGCCACGCACTGGGTGCGTCACAGCCCCCCCAAGATTTTAGATAATCGACCTTAGAAGCATTATCAAAATCTGACAGGCAACCAACCGACCTGCTACCCTTAGCTGCCACTAATTGCAAAAGGTGCACAACAACTGAAGTGTGAATTATACATAAAACACAATATCGCATGCATCATGCTACAACAATAAAGACTTACAAAACTAAAAAAAAAAATTCTCGTTTATTTTATTGTTTTATAATCTTTTTGGACGGCGTTATGATAGCCTAATTTTACTCCTGCTCAACCCACACCCGTGCACGACTATCCTGGATCATCAACCCTTGATAGACAATCTGCTATCACGTTCTCACTCCCGGCAATATGCTGAATGTTGAGATTATACTCTTGGAGCATTAGGGACCACCTGGTCAACCGCATATTCCGATTGTGAAACTGATTTAGGAATTTCAAGGGATGATGGTCCGTATAAATCGTCACTACCGGGCCGTAGGCTGGAACATAAACTTCGAAATGTTTGAGCGACAAAACGATAGCAAGAAGCTCCTTCTCTATAGTCGAGTAATTCCTTTGTGCCGAATTAAACTTGCGAGAAAAGAAGCTCACTGGGTGTTCCAAGCCCTCGGAATCAGTCTGCAGTAACACTGCCCCGGCACCCACACCGCTGGCATCAGTCGCCAGCTGAAAACTCCTGGAGAAGTCTGGGGCTCTCAAAATCGGATGTGTACACAGCAGGTGCTTGACTAGGTCGAAAGCCCTCTGACACTCCGCAGCCCAACAGAACTTCACTGACTTCGACAGTAGATCAGTTAACGGTGCTAAGACAGTAGAGTATCCCCGGATGAAGCGCCTATAATAGCCTATCATACCTAGGAACCGCATGACCTGGCGCTTAGTGGTGGGCCTGGGAAACATATTGATAGCCTGTATCTTGCTCAGGGGGGGGGCACACCCGGCCTAACCCGACCACGAAGCCAAGATACTGCACAGTAGCCTTTACAAACTCGCACTTCCTCAGGTTCACCACCAGCCCAGCATCGTGCAACTTCCCAAACAGGGTCTCTAAGTGCCTTAGGTGATTTTCAAAATCGTCATCATACACTATCACGTCATCAAGGTAGACCGTGCAGTTAGGGATTTCGTCACAAATATCGTTCATCAGGTTCTGAAACGTGGCAGGTGCGTTCTTAAGCCCATAAGGCATTATGTTACATTGGTAGGTCTTGCCATCTACCACAAAACCACAAACTTGCTTAGCTCGGTCCGACAGGGGTACTTGCCAGTAGCCTTTTACAAGATCAATTTTAGTAAGGTACTTTGCATTCCCTATCTTGTCCACGCTGTCGTCAACTCGAGGCAAAGGGTAAGGGTTGGTAGTGGTCAAGCCATTTAGCCTACGAAAATCTATGCAGAACCGCACCTTGCCGTCAGGTTTTGGCTGCAACGTGACAGGTGATGTCCACTTCACATAACCTTCAGTGATCATCCCTCTCTCAACCATGTACTTTAACTCCTCCCGTAAAGCTGGCAACTTTACCGGGGGCACACGGTAGGGCACTGACTTGAAGGGCACATTATCACCGACGTCCACGTCGTGCGTTACCTGAGTAGTGAGACCTGGGTGTTCGGCGAAAACAGAGGGGTATGACCTGAACAGGCCTAGGACAGCAGCACCCTGGTGCTCAGGCAGGTGACTTACAGCTTGCCTAGCCTCTTGTTCAGTATTCCCCGCCCACTGTTCCGCGGAAATGACACAGTCCCAGCTATCCTCCTCAGCAGCATGACTGTCCCCACCTCCTTCTCCACCCTGGCCGCTGCAGGCCAGCACAGGGACAGTGAGAGGCTCTGAGGGGCGTCTCACATACTCTTTCATGAGGTTAACATGACATAACTGATGTTTTTTCCTACGGTCAGGTGTTGCAACGAGATAATCAAGGTCGGACAGTTTCTTAGCCACCACATACGGCCCAATAAACTTGGCAGAAAGGGGGTGTCCAGGCAAAGGTAAAAGCAACATTACCTCCTGACCCACCGAAAACTCCCGAAGCTTCACCTTGGCGTCATACTGGTGCTTCATGACCGCCTGTGCATTAACCAAGTTATTACCTGCCGCTGCCATGCAACCTATAAGTCTCTTCCGGCTCTCAAGGATATATTTAAGTACAGACCCCGGCTTCTCTTCGCCCTCCCAGATCTCTTTCACCATACTTAAAGGTCCTCTCACATTATGGCCAAAGACTAGTTGATTTGGACTGAACCCCAGGCTCTCTCCTGGGACTTCACGTGCAGCGAACAGAACATACGGCAGACCCAAATCCCAATCAGTGTCATGTTCTGCACAGTAACAGCGTAGCATACTCTTCAGGGTCGAGTGCCACCGCTCCAAGACTCCCTGACTCTCGGGATGGTAGGCTGACGACACTACAGAACATATACCGTGCAACTGAAGGGTTTGCTTGAACAATTTGGATGTAAAATTGCTCCCCTGGTCTGACTGCACCTCACGTGGAAATCCATAACGGGAACAGAACAATAATAAGTTTTTAACAACTGCCTTTGCCGAGCCGTTTCTCATGGGGTATGCGTCCGGGTATCTCGTAGCCACATCCATGATTGTCAACAGGAATTTATTGCCACTACTAGTAGGCGGGAAAGGGCCAACCAAATCTACTACAACTTTGCTGAACGGAGGCCCGGTGAAAGGTATGGGAAACAAAGGTGCCTTCGGGATTGTCTGGTTAGGCTTCCCCGTTGTCTGGCAGGTCGCACACCCAGCCACCCATGCACAGACATCAGCCTTGACCCCAGGCCACCAGAAAAACCTGCCCAATGCCGCCAATGTTTTTGTTACCCCCAAATGACCCGCCACCGGCACATCATGCGCCAGACACAATAAGGACTCTCTATACTTATTTGGAACAACCACCTGGTCTACTACCCTCGCACCGCCCTCCCACTTCGATTTGGGGTCTAGAAATCTGCGGTACAATATCCTGTTGAGCCTAAAGAAATCTCCCGGCTTCGCATCCCCATCTTCCTCCAACTCTATGGCACCATTGCTATAACGAGCTAGGCTAGCGTCTTGCAGCTGCTGCTCACTAATGTCCCTGGGCGTCAATGCATCAAGATGGTTTTGTAATAAGACATTACCCCGGCTAGTAGGCTCTACTGCCTTAGTGGCTCTCGCTACAGCTCTTGCCTCACGCGAAGTCTTACCCAACTCTGCCTTGTTACACACCATATCTGGGCCAGAGTCAACTCCCGTGTTTATTATAGGTCCAAGTACCGAATCACCGAGAAGTGCAGCAGAATCAATGTCCCTTTTCCTGCCCTTAGCAACCTTCTCCTGATCCTTCCTCCACTGTCCCCGAGGTTGAGTGCTAGGCTGTGCAGGAGCCGCAGAGCGAGATCGGGTTACCACACAGGCCATCTCATCCTGTTGGCACCTCCCAACCCATTCCCGATTCTCACCATTCACGTCGGCCGCCCTCTCGGCAACGACTAAGGGTGGAGTCCCGGAAGTGGGCACCGCAAAGTCGTTGCCGAGAAGAAGGTCGACGCCCTCAACTGGCAAACACTCAACGATCCCTACATCCAGCTCCCTGCACACCTCTCCCACTCTCAACTCCAACCTCACAAGTGGGTATGACCTCGTAGCATTTATACCCTGCACCACAACAACTCTGGCCGCATTTATCGGTTTCCCTGTGAAGTTCCTCAACAAAGTTTGCGAAGCCCCCGTATCCCTCAGCAAGTCAACCCTCCGTAGTTCACTCCCCCAGCTCACAAACCCGTGCCCCCGATGGCTACAGAAAGTGTCCCGGACAGGTGTCGAGCCTTCCGTACGCTTCTTTACCGCGTGTGCCTCAGCTGCTGACAACCTACCCCGGGCAGTTGCTGCAGCCTTCAGAGACACACCGATACTGTGAACCAATGACACCGGCTTAGCGGGAGTGTTACTAGGGCACTCACGTGAATAATGGCCTAGCTTCTGACATTTGTAACATTTCACATCCCCAATGGGCTTCTTCCCTTGTGCGGGCGAAGAAGGGGCCTGACCTTTAGTAAACGGGAGAGGCTTGTGTTTGTAGGTGTTATTAGGTGCAATGCATTTAGTGTGGTTATGTGTGTCATAGGATTTGTTATTATCGAAAACTCTGGTGGGTGGGGTATAGCGCCCCTTCTGCCCTGACTCAGCCCTCTGAGCGGCACCGCAACCACGAATCAATGATAATCTGAAGTCTGCCATCTTGGCAGCCTCCTCTACTGTCTTGGGACATTTTTCCTTAATGTTCAGCGTTAGATCGGTTCCAGTACATTTGTAAAACTGTTCCAGATAGAAAAGTTGCTTAATTTCCTCAGCCGACTCTGCGTGCTCGGACCGAAACCAGTTATTACATGCATCTGTTAAGTCCCGTGCGTGCTCCATAAAACTGACGTCGCTCTTCTTATTCACGCCACGGAACTTCAATCTATAAGTTTCGGGTTGCAGTTCGTAGGCCCGGAGCACAGCCTCCTTCACCAGTCCATACACTACACTCTCGTCCAGTGACAGTGCATCGTAGGCTTTCAACCCCTTACCCACTAGACGTGATGAAACTAATGCTGCCCATTTAACCTCCGGCCAGTCATACTCACGACACTTCTTTTCGAAACGAGCAAAAAACTCAGTCACTGCTGTCTCATCAAATGCGGGTACTAACTTAATTAAATGCGAAAGTGAGTCTGTAACCCGGTGCCCACCACCGAGATGACGCCCCGTGGTCTCTACTCTAGACTTCTCGACATCCATTTCAGCCTGGTACCTGGTTGCATCCTGATTGGCTTGGATTCTAGCAACCTCTATGCGTTCTATACTAGCCTGTTGTATCTGAGTCTCCTGCAGCTTAATCCGTTCTATACTAGCCTGTTGTATCTGAGTCTCCTGCAGCTTAAACTTAGCTAGTTCTAGCTGAAATAACATCTCAGGAGACAGGCCTGGGGGGGGAGAGCACAAAATGGGGGATCCACACCGAGACGTGTTTACGGGTAAGCCAGCTTGCCCTTGAGAACCCTCCTGCTGCATCGTGCTAAGACTCGCTGGCTGAGGGCCCAGCTCAGGGGTAGAGTGGAATGGAGGCTTGGAGGGAACCCCCCAAGACCCCACTCCACCCACCGCCCCATCGCCATCACCCAACAAACATGCCACCAAATTCTTCTTGGGCCAACTGTCAGGACAGTCCCGCCCCAAAACCGTGGCTAAACAGCGAAGACCGTAACAATCAATAGCCTGCAGGCGCTGTTCGGTCAAAGGTGTCTGCAAAAATGCCCGGGCATCCCTCTCTCCACTTATAACACTCCCCTCCCTAAACATCTGTTGTACTTGCTGGTTACTAGGCTGTACCGTGTTATCCTCCCCCGTAAATGATGAGTCATTAGACATAGTGCTGGTTATACAATTGCTGTTCATAAAAAAAAAAAAGTGCTTATTACTAATTGCAGTCTCGACTCACAAAATGTTAAAGATGCTTGAATGACTCTACTCTAGACACCCCCAACGAAACAATCTGCAAGTCCACCAATACAATAATGACACAATAAAAATTCCTCCAATATGCAAGAAAATTCTAGCCAGCTCTACTAGGTAGCATAGAATAGTTCTCCAAAAAACATGTGATAGGATACTACTGAATCTTGTGCAAGGTCGCCATTTTGTTACGGCTGGATCGCCAATACATATTCGGGATTCTTGATCGTAGGACAGAAATGGCTTATGTGACAACGACACGCTCGATTCCAGTCCCAAATACTATATGCTCCAGACAACAAAAGCACCAACGCCCTACAGAGTTATCGTCTATGGTAACGAGGTACCTTAACTCGGCGAAAGTGTACAACAGGGGTAGGCTATGAGGCTAAACTCCCTCAGACATTTATAGGGTACGTTATGACTAAAGAAATGCAATACTCAAGAAACTACGTTAATATTAAGCCTCTAATAATGTAGAATAGAAGCAGGCTAAAGGTATGACAGTGAAATGCTAAATGACAAATGTACACGCCTACTTGAAAGCGCGTGCACTAGAATAACTGTCCCCTACTAACATGCACTAGCATGTAGCATACAAGATGTTCATGATCCAGTAGATACCTAATAATACACATGGAAGGAACATAAATAGTAGTCACTTATTATAATAATGAATCTATACTTGGAATAACTAAAAGGTTGCAGGCAACAGTACTGCACCGGTAGCCTACTACCGCATAGGCTACTTCGCTTCTCTCACTCTGTCTCCCCTCTGAGTCCGTATGCGCCCTACGCAACGGAACTCCGGACACAGCAGCAAAACGACAGTGCAGTTAATTGATACATGAAAGTATTAATAGTGTTGTCTTGTGTGTGAGTAATGTGTATTGTAAAGTGTTATATACATAAACTTAAAGAGAGCTGCAATGCATAGTAAAATAAAGATATCACCCACTCATCATCCCCATGTGTTCTAGCTAGCAGGCCAAGTCACAGGAACAACGAGTCCCAGCACCGAAAGCGAGAACCCAGGAAAAGACTGCAGAGAACACAAGGACAGATAAATTACGTTACTCTACTATACCGGCACTACGAGCGAGCTGTAGTCTCTGGTACTGCACTCGCTCCTGGCTCGGTAGGCAAATCAAGGCTAAGTCCTCGCCCCTCTACAGACAACTCCTGGGCATGGTCGGGCTCTTACACATGGCACTAGTCTAGTCACAAATTGGATGATGAGCTGGGCATATAACTCGTGAACATGTAGAACGTTCACCAACTATCCTCATCAAGAAGATCGCTGTTCACATTAACCCCTTAAATCTAATACATGTAAATATATGCTTGTCCTAAGAGTAATACGAGAGGTGAGTGCTGAAACTCCTTTAGGACCTCAAGGGAAGGTTATGCATTTAAATAGAGAGAAGAATGAAATGAGAGTAATGTCGTCAGAGAGAAAGAGTGCAACCGTGAGAAATTGGGAGAGAGGGCAAGGGATGTTAGAATCTCAAAGGTTCTAGGCAACCTGGTCATAGAGCACACAGCGAGCCTCCAGGCAATGTGCTGTACGACAACATGGGCAGCCCAGGCAGCATAGGCAGGCGGCAATGTACTACCAACCCTGTCGCACCTAGCTATAAGCGCAGGGCTGCCAACCGGTCCATACGTCTGGCAACCACCCCCCCGGCAGCGTGGCGCATTGCTACCCTCTCGCTCTGAAGTCTAACTCACTCTCTCTCTCTGAATTCCTATTGTCTTATCTATCAACTTCTCTATTGATACTACATATTAAATGGAAGGTCTCGACATGGCTTAAAACAAAACCCACCACTGGTTAGCACATGACGAGACCTTTGCAGAGATACAAAGAACATAGTTATACGTTGTCACACTCAATATAAGCAGCCAGCACGGTACAGCGGTACACGGTAAGTACCAAGGAGTACAATCAGGTTACGTTGCCACGCACTGGGTGCGTCACAATATATATATATATATATATATTAGTGTAACCAAGGAGGATATTTTCTTTCAGGCAGGTGAGATTAAAATAATAGGCACAGTTTGCATTATTGACTTTTTTATTGATACTCTCAATTTTTCGTACAGTGTTTCTGGTATTTTGAGGAAGTTGGTAGAGGAGGTTTGCAAAGGGTTCCGACGTTTCAATGGGCGCAGCCATCATAATCAAGGAGAAGTGAAGTTAGGAGTCAGGAGTCAGAGTGAAGCTAGGTTGCTTCAAGGTTAGAAGTAGAAGGGTCTAGTGGAGAGCGAAGATTTGAAGGATGAAGAGTTGGAGAGATAAAAGCTGGTGGGCTGACCACCTTGCTATTTTTAATGTTAAGTTGTTGAATTCTGAGCAGCATGCCACGTGGTGTTGGTGAGGAAAGGCCGTTGTTGTTGTTGAAGGTGCGCGATGATGGTTAGTCGTAGATGTAGTTTGGTTCATCGAGGTAAGGAGATGGTGTTCTTGTCGGCTTGCTCGCGGTCGTTCCCACGTCAATGTCTTCTTCTCCTTCCTCCATCCCCTCCACGTCGATGTCTTCTCCTATGGTGGACTCGGAGTATTCAGACGACGTGGAGGCTGCCACCGGATGGTCAATGGTGGCTGGTCCTGAAGAGTTGACTGGTGGTTGAGAGTCAGAGACTGCAGAATGTGGAGGTGGTGGGGTGGACTTCGAGAGAGACTTCTGAAGCACCAGATGCCTCCTCGGTTGACATCTCTGTCTCACAGCCTGAGATGGAATAAGGCTAGATGGTGGAGATGGTGTTGAAGTTGCTGGCTCCTGGACTTCTGAAGGCAGAGTGGTCGAGGCAGAAGTTGAGTGTTGGAAGGCTTCTTGGTTGTTCTTCGGGCAAGGAGATCTGGAGGGATGATGATGGTAGGCAGGCCATTGGCAACCAGAAGAGCAGGCAGAAGCACAGAAAGTTGGCCTCGATCATCCCCAGCAAGAGCAATGGCTGTGTGGACAATGACTGTAATGACGTCAGTCTTGAGGCCAGACTTCAATCCGGTGGTAGTGGGTTGCTTCTGCCTTCCTTGTGATAGTTTGGAGCCCCTTACTGGTCTGCCATGGGGTCCTGTTACTCCTGCTGCCTCCTTGCCCTTCCTTCCCTCCTTGGTTGTAAATTGCACTTTCTCTCCTTCACCTAGTGACGTTGTTGTGCTATCGATGTTAGGCACAATGTTCTTCCTGTGGATGAAGAAATCAATTTTGTCCTGATTTCTGGTGATGAATCCAAATCCCCTCTTTTGGTGAAACCACTTAACCACTCCAGAAAAGGTGGTGGGTTCTTCCTGGGTGGCCATGGTGAGAGAGGGTAGAGGTGTTGCTGCCAGGTGAAGAGCTGTGGAAGCTGTGAGGTTTGCAAATGGTTCCGACGTTTCAATGGGCGCAGCCATCATTATCAAGGAGAAGTGAAGTTAGAAGGTGATAAGTCGAGTTTATATAGGCGATACAAGATCAAGAGAGGGATTATTGTGCGCTAGCTGCACGCTGGTTGGCTAACCTAAGACTAGCTCTGGTAGGCTGGCCGGATGCATGAGTGGGCGGGGCCTCTGCGTGTGTGGAGGGGGCATTCCTGGGGGCATCATGGGGGGCCTCGCTGTGGAAGGGCGTGCCGAGGGTAGGATCTGGCTGTATTCCGCTTGTGTGTTTAAAGTAGGTTGGTATGTTTGTATATACATAGCTTCAAGAATGAATAGGCGGCGTGAGTCTATTTCTTTATCAAGAATAGAGGTGTGTTTATCTAAGTCGGGTCTGGTGAGTTCCTGATGGTGTGAGGATGTGTAGTAGTGGTCCTTGATAGCTCCGGCTTGAAGGTGGAAGGTAAGGCGACGTGACAGACGAGTCCTTGTCAAACCGACATAAGTGTGAGGTCCACAGTCCTCATTGTTACAGGTGTGTCGGTATATGACATGGTCCTCTTGTGACGGTTTCTTAGCGGTAGCCGGGCTGTTGCGAATGACTAGTTGTGATGTTTTCCTCGATTTGTAGTATATGGTGAGTTTAAGGTGTTGGTCAGGGTTCGTAGTTTTAACGTTGTTGCTGATAATGTCTCTCATTATGTTTTCGTCTGTCTTGTGATCTGAGGACATGCGGTTTTTATAGTAAATTTTTATGTATTCAGTGTTTGTATTAGTAGGTATGTCGTTTTTGTACCATGTTTCAAGGTGTTTGCTGATGGTGTGGGCGATGTCCGAGTTACTGTACTCATTGTTTACAAGCACCTGGGTGAGCCTCTCGAGTTCCTTGTGTGTGTCTCGCTAGGAGGTGCAGGTGTGATAGGGCTCTCCTGATGTAGGCGGCGATGGTGGACCGTAAATATCGCTGGGGGCATTCACTTTCGTCGTCGAGACATAATCCGTTGTTGGTGGGTTTGGTGTAGACAGTGGTGGTAAAGCCTGAGGTCAAAACCCAAATTCCTCTTCACTGCTTGTCTTGGACAGTTGTTCCCCTAGCCCTCTGTCCGAAGATCTTTGCGCCACCAAGTATTTTCGCCACAATTCACAAAGTCTTCTGGTTTCTGGACTGTTTTTTTTTTTACTCTTGACAATTTTTCTTCATTTTAGTACTTTTTAGCTGGACTCAGGAAATTTTACTCTTGAGTCTGCTTTTTGGTCTCTACCGTTTTTTACCTGGACTGGTTTCAGCACCCTTTTTTTATTTTTTATTTTTTTTATTACTTGCCCGTCCCACCCAGTAGACGCTGCCTTCTTTAGTACCGAATCGAACCCTGAAGGGCCACCGCAGGGTGGTTCCATGAGGGGGGCTCATTAGGAGCTGAGGGAGGAAAAGTTGGCAGCAGGGTATTGTTAGGGGTTAGACGCTCCAGTGGCACTGGTACCCAAACACCATTCGACAGCCTTTAGAGGCTGGTGGTTAAGGGGTGCTGGCAGCCCAAGGCGCTAGGCAGGTTTAGCTAACAGGTGTCATCCGTAGGGTGACACCAAGGGCACTTAGGATTAGGTTTTATCTTTGCTGAAATCAGTGCAGGGATTAGGCGGTGGGTGGTTTTTAACTTTTAACTTTTAACTTTTTGTTTTTGTTTTTGAGCTTGGCTTTTTAACTTAAAGTGCTACTTTTTAGTTGTTCGATTTTTTAACCAGCACCATCATCCAACTGGTGTCCAGACCCAATCGATCTCCTCACCATTTCGTCCTTATTCAGACTCCATAATATGCAGAGATGGCTAGGGTAAAAATTAAAAGTAAAAATCCAAAGGACAAACAAAGGAAAAAATAACTGCTAGAGATTCTCTCAAAGCAGAATATATATGCCACAAATCTAATCACCTTGGAGGATGGATTTATCTGTCTAAACAAGGATGACTCTGATACTGACAAGATATTTGGTGGTGTATGTAACACCACACTTAAAGATCATGATTTTGACCCAATAATGCCTCCTGAACTGAAAGCCAAGAGGACGGTGATCCTCTTCAGAGTGAATGATGTCATATTTGAAAACAATGAGGAGGATATCAAGGAAGAGATGATGAATTCAAACCAATGGGTAGGAAATGAAATAGACTCTGTGTATAAATTTCCAAATAGTAACACAATGAAGGTTACCTTTAAGCAAACCTCTTATGCCCAGAAAACGATGGAAAAAGGTTTACTACTTTTCAACTTGAGTATCCAGCCTTCAAACATGAAACTAGAAGAATATGTACCACTTATGACTTGCTACAGGTGCTATGCAGTCGAGAAACACACTACCAGTAAATGTCCCAAGCCTGATGATTACCTAATTTGCTCTGAGTGTGGTGAGGAAGGACACATGTGGAGGAACTGTCAGACTGGCACAAAAGCATGCATCAATTGTAAAGGAAAACATCGAACCACAGCAATGGCCTGCCCTAAAAGAAGGGATGCAATCAAAACCAAGAAGGATCAAATGCAAACAGATAAAACACAGAAAAACCAGAATAGAACATATGCTCACGTAACTCAGCAAAAAGCCATGCCACCTAACCCCAACTTGGATAAAGAAACCTCATGCAAACTCATGACTCTGGTGTTTTACGCACATACACGTAACTTAGCACAACCAGGGGTATTCAATGCAGTGCGTAACGAATCACTCAGGCTGAACAACCTGCCCACGGTCATATTGCCAGAAACCACACAGTCCAGCAGCCAAATGTTTGAAGGCACAAGTAGCGCACCTGAAGTGTTCTTGCCGGAAAATACTGTAGTATCACAAGCACATGCAGAAGCATCAACCAGCAGGAAAAATTCCAGTCAAAGGAGAGAATCTAAGGAACATAGTGAAGACACGGAATGGACACGAAGACATAAACACAAGGCATCTGAAATGGGACTCTTAATTGTGACGCCAGACTCACAAGGTTGGCCCCAACCATTAGCAACGGATGTGCTGCTGGATGGTGTAAAGAAAAACAAATTCAAATGGATATACAGCAATCCCAATTTTGAACACAAATATGTGTACGATATGCTTATCTCAAACAAAATTAACCTGTCAGACACCCTAAGGGTCATCCAGGATCTTGAATACAAAAAGACGAAGAGTGGCCTGCAACCGGATAACTCCATAGAAGAAGACAATAAATCAAAGAGGAAGAAGTCGCTTAAGGAAAACTTATAGACACTTTTTAACTTATATCTGTTAAGTCAGGTTATCTTATTCCCTTAACTATGGAAACTTTGAAAATAATGCAGCATAATGTACTTCACTGGGAGACCCGGAAACAACTACTGACAAATTTGTATCTACTGGAGCACCCACATGTTATACTAATCAATGGCCATGGCTGTACCCAGCAAGACCAAATAAAAATCCATGGATATATAACATACGGTACCTTGTCAATAATTCAGGTGAACGAAATGATGGAAGTGCAATCCTCATTAGAAGTGACATTAGACACAAGATAGATGCAGACTATATAACTGATGTACTCTGCATATCTATAGAAACAACCTTGGGACTAATTAATGTTGCAACCACATACCTACCCCCCAGACGCCCATTTCTACCGTTCCCAGACTTCCATAGACTACAGTCTAAACACGAGCCGACTTACATTGTGGGGGATCTGAACGCAAAACACACGCTTCTTGGACATAGATCAGAAAATCTTGTTGGCCAAAGTCTTGCTAGGATGATGAGAAATAATAAACTGGTGCATATCGGTCCTAATTTTCCAACTTTTATTAGGGCAAACTCACATACAACACCAGACATAATCTTGGGCAATAACAAGTGCAGGTATAATGTAAGGATTGACCCAGGTCCAATAACTACATCAGATCACCTACCGATTATCATTACACTAACTGCCAAAGCAATCTATGAACCAGCGGAAGCGTTACTTCTTTCGCAATGTGAGTTGGGACAGTTTCAGGGAGACAATATCTGACGAACTTAGTAATATTCACAATTACAATGAGGGTGAAGTAGGTGTTGAGGAGGTCGATGAGATGGTGGAACAATGGTACAAAATCACACAAAAAGCTATTGACAAACATATTCCAACTACGTCATCTAAGATACAATCACGAGCCATCTCCAGCTGCATTAAGGAATATCCAAAATCAATACAAACAATTGAGTAGAGATGCAGGAGTGGGGGGATGGAATTATGGCAGGTACAGAGAATATAGGAGACTGCAGCGGGAGATTGAGGAGGAAAGTAAACGAATCCATGATGAACAATATAATGAAAAAATCATAAACTTAACACAAATATATCATGCACCGGTAGAGTTTTGGAGAAAGGTAAGAGACATGAAGGGCGGTAAATCGGGAATGCCAAAATATATTATAGACGACCACAACACCAAAATATATGATGATAATGAGAAGGAACAAATATTTAGAAGAATATGGGAACCAACTTTCAGAATATCTGAAGATGAAAATGAAGAATTTGATGAGGAGAATGAAGAGAGGGTTCACGAGTTTCTGAGAGAAAACCGACATAGAATAACCCCCGACCATGTAGCAGACCTGTCAATCTTCAACCAACAGGACTTTGTAACAAGCAAAATAACTTTAGAGGAACTACATCGCCATATCAAATCCCTGAAACGTAAAGCACCTGGAAGCAGCAAAATAGATTCCACCATTTTGAAAGAACTACCCGAAGAATCTATAAAAATGCTAGTAACTATATTCAACCTGACTCTATCAATGGGATACTTTCCAGATCGCTTCAAAAAAGCAATTCTCCACTTCATTCCCAAAGAAAATAAATCACACTACGACCCAAAATCATATAGACCAATTTCTTAACTGGAAGTCCCAGGTAAGTTGCTGGAGAGATGCATATACACACGGCTAAGACTACATTTGAACCGAAATAATCTAATTCCACACCAACAGCATGGTTTCCGGGAGAACAGGGGCACCATCACAGCACTGGCTATAATCTATGAAAAAATTGCACAGACTTTGGCGGAAAAAAATCAGTGCCATATGGTATTAAGGGATGTGTCAAAAGCATTTGATAAGGTCTGGCATGAGGGGCTCAAATTTAAGATCTTGCAGCTACAACTACCTGGATATCTAGAGAAACTGTTATGTGATTACCTTATGGATAGGAGGGCTAGAATCCAGATAAACAATACCATTGGCCCTGAGTTTGAGCTGTTGAGCGGGGTGCCCCAGGGTGGTATTCTCTCACCAATTTTATACTCCATCTATACCATGGACCTACCATTGCCAGCACATGGATGTATGAATATCGTATACGCCGATGATATTACTCAGGTAATCAGTTACAGGGGAAAATCGAGGAGGATGATGGCTAATAGGGTGGAAAACGAGATAACTAGAGTAAATAAATTTGAAAGGGCCTGGAAAATAAAGACTAACATTAACAAATTTACAATAATTCCACTAGCAGTAAAGAAAACAGTAGACATAATTGTGGAGGGTGATCTTATGGAGCAAAAAAGGGAAGGCAAGACGTTGGGCCTCAAAATCACGAACGGAGGAATCATAAAGCATGTCACCGATTTAATTAACAAAGGTAATAGAGCCTACAAGATGTATATAAGTTCAAAGATCTTCCACTAAATATCAAACTTCATTTAGTTAAGGCTTATGTTATACCCGCTGTTGAATATCCATGCATACCTCTCACAGGACTATCAAACACACAACTACTTAGACTGCAGAAAATCCAGAATAAAGCCCTTCGTTTTGCCTATGACGAATCTTACCCATACAATTTTACAACAGAAGAACTTCACAATCTTAGTAAACTAACTCCAGTAAATCAAAAACTGCACAACAGGGCAAATAAGGTCTGGAATAATCTAGAGCTGGAGGATCCGTACTACCTGGAATTAAAAGAATCAATGAATAACAGATCTCATGCATGGTTCCCAATAACATTACATAATAACAGATCTCATGCATGGTTCCCAACAACATTACATAATAACAGATCTCATGCATGGTTCCCAACAACATTACATAATAACAGATCTCATGCATGGTTCCCAATAACATTACATAATAACAGATCTCATGCATGGTTCCCAACAACATTACATAATAACAGATCTCATGCATGGTTCCCAATAACATTACATAATAACAGATCTCATGCATGGTTCCCAATAACATTACATAATAACAGATCTCATGCATGGTTCCCAATAACATTACATAATAACAGATCTCATGCATGGTTCCCAACAACATTACATAATAACAGATCTCATGCATGGTTCCCAATAACATTACATAATAACAGATCTCATGCATGGTTCCCAATAACATTACATAATAACAGATCTCATGCATGGTTCCCAACAACATTACATAATAACAGATCTCATGCATGATTCCCAACAACATTACATAATAACAGATCTCATGCATGGTTCCCAATAACATTACATAATAACAGATCTCATGCATGGTTCCCAATAACATTACATAATAACAGATCTCATGCATGGTTCCCAACAACATTACATAATAATAACAGATCTCATGCATGGTTCCCAATAACATTACATAATAACAGATCTCATGCATGGTTCCCAACAACATTACATAATAACAGATCTCATGCATGGTTCCCAATAACATTACATAATAACAGATCTCATGCATGGTTCCCAATAACATTACATAATAACAGATCTCATGCATGGTTCCCAACAACATTACATAATAACAGATCTCATGCATGGTTCCCAACAACATTACATAATAACAGATCTCATGCATGGTTCCCAACAACATTACATAATAATAACAGATCTCATGCATGGTTCCCAATAACATTACATAATAACAGATCTCATGCATGGTTCCCAACAACATTACATAATAACAGATCTCATGCATGGTTCCCAATAACATTACATAATAACAGATCTCATGCATGGTTCCCAACAACATTACATAATAACATATCTCATGCATGGTTCCCAACAACATTACATAATAACAGATCTCATGCATGGTTCCCAATAACATTACATAATAACAGATCTCATGCATGGTTCCCAATAACATTACATAATAACAGATCTCATGCATGGTTCCCAACAACATTACATAATAACAGATCTCATGCATGGTTCCCAATAACATGACATAATAACAGATCTCATGCATGGTTCCCAATAACATTACATAATAACAGATCTCATGCATGGTTCCCAATAACATTACATAATAACAGATCTCATGCATGATTCCCAACAACATTACATAATAACAGATCTCATGCATGGTTCCCAACAACATTACATAATAACAGATCTCATGCATGGTTCCCAACAACATTACATAATAACAGATCTCATGCATGGTTCCCAACAACATTACATAATAACAGATCTCATGCATGGTTCCCAATAACATTACATAATAACAGATCTCATGCATGGTTCCCAACAACATTACATAATAACAGATCTCATGCATGGTTCCCAATAACATTACATAATAACAGATCTCATGCATGGTTCCCAATAACATTACATAATAACAGATCTCATGCATGGTTCCCAATAACATTACATAATAACAGATCTCATGCATGGTTCCCAACAACATTACATAATAATAACAGATCTCATGCATGGTTCCCAACAACATTACATAATAACAGATCTCATGCATGGTTCCCAACAACATTACATAATAACAGATCTCATGCATGGTTCCCAATAACATTACATAATAACAGATCTCATGCATGGTTCCCAACAACATTACATAATAACAGATCTCATGCATGGTTCCCAATAACATTACATAATAACAGATCTCATGCATGGTTCCCAACAACATTACATAATAATAACAGATTTCATGCATGGTTCCCAATAACATTACATAATAACAGATCTCATGCATGGTTCCCAACAACATTACATAATAACAGATCTCATGCATGGTTCCCAATAACATTACATAATAACAGATCTCATGCATGGTTCCCAATAACATTACATAATAACAGATCTCATGCATGGTTCCCAATAACATTACATAATAACAGATCTCATGCATGGTTCCCAATAACATTACATAATAACAGATCTCATGCATGGTTCCCAATAACATTACATAATAACAGATCTCATGCATGGTTCCCAATAACATTACATAATAACAGATCTCATGCATGGTTCCCAACAACATTACATAATAATAACAGATCTCATGCATGGTTCCCAATAACATTACATAATAACAGATCTCATGCATGGTTCCCAACAACATTACAAAATAACAGATCTCATGCATGGTTCCCAATAACATTACATAATAACAGATCTCATGCATGGTTCCCAACAACATTACATAATAACAGATCTCATGCATGGTTCCCAACAACATTACATAATAACAGATCTCATGCATGGTTCCCAACAACATTACATAATAACAGATCTCATGCATGGTTCCCAACAACATTACATAATAACAGATCTCATGCATGGTTCCCAACAACATTACATAATAACAGATCTCATGCATGGTTCCCAATAACATTACATAATAACAGATCTCATGCATGGTTCCCAACAACATTACATAATAACAGATCTCATGCATGGTTCCCAATAACATTACATAATAACAGATCTCATGCATGGTTCCCAATAACATTACATAATAACAGATCTCATGCATGGTTCCCAATAACATTACATAATAACAGATCTCATGCATGGTTCCCAACAACATTACATAATAATAACAGATCTCATGCATGGTTCCCAACAACATTACATAATAACAGATCTCATGCATGGTTCCCAACAACATTACATAATAACAGATCTCATGCATGGTTCCCAATAACATTACATAATAACAGATCTCATGCATGGTTCCCAACAACATTACATAATAACAGATCTCATGCATGGTTCCCAATAACATTACATAATAACAGATATCATGCATGGTTCCCAACAACATTACATAATACCAGATCTCATGCATGGTTCCCAACAACATTACATAATACCAGATCTCATGCATGGTTCCCAACAACATTACATAATAACAGATCTCATGCATGGTTCCCAATAACATTACATAATAACAGATCTCATGCATGGTTCCCAATAACATTACATAATAACAGATCTCATGCATGGTTCCCAACAACATTACATAATAACAGATCTCATGCATGGTTCCCAATAACATTACATAATAACAGATCTCATGCATGGTTCCCAATAACATTACATAATAACAGATCTCATGCATGGTTCCCAATAACATTACATAATAACAGATCTCATGCATGGTTCCCAACAACATTACATAATAACAGATCTCATGCATGGTTCCCAACAACATTACATAATAACAGATCTCATGCATGGTTCCCAACAACATTACATAATAACAGATCTCATGCATGGTTCCCAACAACATTACATAATAACAGATCTCATGCATGGTTCCCAATAACATTACATAATAACAGATCTCATGCATGGTTCCCAACAACATTACATAATAACAGATCTCATGCATGGTTCCCAATAACATTACATAATAACAGATCTCATGCATGGTTCCCAATAACATTACATAATAACAGATCTCATGCATGGTTCCCAATAACATTACATAATAACAGATCTCATGCATGGTTCCCAACAACATTACATAATAATAACAGATCTCATGCATGGTTCCCAACAACATTACATAATAACAGATCTCATGCATGGTTCCCAACAACATTACATAATAACAGATCTCATGCATGGTTCCCAATAACATTACATAATAACAGATCTCATGCATGGTTCCCAATAACATTACATAATAACAGATCTCATGCATGGTTCCCAACAACATTACATAATAACAGATCTCATGCATGGTTCCCAATAACATTACAAAATAACAGATCTCATGCATGGTTCCCAACAACATTACATAATAATAACAGATCTCATGCATGGTTCCCAATAACATTACATAATAACAGATCTCATGCATGGTTCCCAACATTACATAATAACAGATCTCATGCATGGTTCCCAATAACATTACATAATAACAGATATCATGCATGGTTCCCAATAACATTACATAAGAACAGATCTCATGCATGGTTCCCAATAACATTACATAATAACAGATCTCATGCATGGTTCCCAATAACATTACATAATAACAGATCTCATGCATGGTTCCCAATAACATTACATAATAACAGATCTCATGCATGGTTCCCAATAACATTACATAATAACATATCTCATGCATGGTTCCCAACAACATTACATAATAATAACAGATTTCATGCATGGTTCCCAATAACATTACATAATAACAGATCTCATGCATGGTTCCCAACAACATTACATAATAACAGATCTCATGCATGGTTCCCAATAACATTACATAATAACAGATCTCATGCATGGTTCCCAACAACATTACATAATAACAGATCTCATGCATGGTTCCCAACAACATTACATAATAACAGATCTCATGCATGGTTCCCAATAACATTACATAATAACAGATCTCATGCATGGTTCCCAATAACATTACATAATAACAGATCTCATGCATGGTTCCCAACAACATTACATAATAACAGATCTCATGCATGGTTCCCAATAACATTACATAATAACAGATCTCATGCATGGTTCCCAATAACATTACATAATAACAGATCTCATGCATGGTTCCCAATAACATTACATAATAACAGATCTCATGCATGGTTCCCAACAACATTACATAATAACAGATCTCATGCATGGTTCCCAACAACATTACATAATAACAGATCTCATGCATGGTTCCCAACAACATTACATAATAACAGATCTCATGCATGGTTCCCAATAACATTACATAATAACAGATCTCATGCATGGTTCCCAACAACATTACATAATAACAGATCTCATGCATGGTTCCCAATAACATTACATAATAACAGATCTCATGCATGGTTCCCAATAACATTACATAATAACAGATCTCATGCATGGTTCCCAACAACATTACATAATAACAGATCTCATGCATGGTTCCCAATAACATTACATAATAACAGATCTCATGCATGGTTCCCAACAACATTACATAATAATAACAGATCTCATGCATGGTTCCCAACAACATTACATAATAACAGATCTCATGCATGGTTCCCAACAACATTACATAATAACAGATCTCATGCATGGTTCCCAACAACATTACATAATAACAGATCTCATGCATGGTTCCCAATAACATTACATAATAACAGATCTCATGCATGGTTCCCAACAACATTACATAATAACAGATCTCATGCATGGTTCCCAATAACATTACATAATAACAGATCTCATGCATGGTTCCCAACAACATTACATAATAATAACAGATCTCATGCATGGTTCCCAATAACATTACATAATAACAGATCTCATGCATGGTTCCCAACAACATTACATAATAACAGATCTCATGCATGGTTCCCAATAACATTACATAATAACAGATCTCATGCATGGTTCCCAACAACATTACATAATAACAGATCTCATGCATGGTTCCCAACAACATTACATAATAACAGATCTCATGCATGGTTCCCAATAACATTACATAATAACAGATCTCATGCATGGTTCCCAATAACATTACATAATAACAGATCTCATGCATGGTTCCCAACAACATTACATAATAACATATCTCATGCATGGTTCCCAATAACATTACATAATAACAGATCTCATGCATGGTTCCCAATAACATTACATAATAACAGATCTCATGCATGGTTCCCAATAACATTACATAATAACAGATCTCATGCATGGTTCCCAATAACATTACATAATAACAGATCTCATGCATGGTTCCCAATAACATTACATAATAACAGATCTCATGCATGGTTCCCAATAACATTACATAATAACAGATCTCATGCATGGTTCCCAATAACATTACATAATAACAGATCTCATGCATGGTTCCCAATAACATTACATAATAACAGATCTCATGCATGGTTCCCAACAACATTACATAATAACAGATCTCATGCATGGTTCCCAATAACATTACATAATAACAGATCTCATGCATGGTTCCCAACAACATTACATAATAACAGATCTCATGCATGGTTCCCAACAACATTACATAATAACAGATCTCATGCATGGTTCCCAACAACATTACATAATAACAGATCTCATGCATGGTTCCCAACAACATTACATAATAACAGATCTCATGCATGGTTCCCAATAACATTACATAATAACAGATCTCATGCATGGTTCCCAATAACATTACATAATAACAGATCTCATGCATGGTTCCCAACAACATTACATAATAACAGATCTCATGCATGGTTCCCAACAACATTACATAATAACAGATCTCATGCATGGTTCCCAATAACATTACATAATAACAGATCTCATGCATGGTTCCCAACAACATTACATAATAACAGATCTCATGCATGGTTCCCAACAACATTACATAATAACAGATCTCATGCATGGTTCCCAACAACATTACATAATAATCCTCAACAGCCGCAGCCTTTATATACAAGAAGGAATTATCCATAAATAACACAACTAACAATCTTAACAATACCGATTATGCCAATACCGATTATGACAACGAAACATGACTTAACCAGGGGCTCTGCAGGTTGGTGGGGGTGGTAGAGCGTCCCACATCACTGCCACCTGTAATCCCATGACAACACCGATAGGAGTGCCAGTATAGAACCCCTCGAGATAGCACCGATCTCGGGGTGGAGATATCAGTGCCTCATCATAACTATCCCACAGTACCACTCTGAGGCAGTCAATGGTGATGCTCCCGAGCTGGTGCACTGCTAGGGCCCGTGACTGCCTATACTCCTATCCCTTACTGGAAAAATGTACTTTTGGTGGAGCTCTTGTCTGGGGCCCACCCTGGTGGACCTCAGACAGGAGAACCATTAAGACTGCATGTCGTATGGGGAGCATTGCCGAGAGCACTTAATCTGGTAGATGGATCTCTTGCCTGGGGCCCACTTCGGTGGACCCCAGACAGGGGACCCATCGAAGCGGCCGGAACAGCAGGACGGCAGGCAGTGAAACATAGTGAAACATATTGGAATAAAATTACCAAAGAGTCGACATACTTGTATATATATATATATATATATATATTTTTTTTTTTTTTTTTTTTTTAAAGCATGATGTACAAGATACAGTATAAATGAACAATAGCAAGGTGGTCAGCCCACCATCTTTATACATCTCCCTCTATTTTCAATTTTCTCGAACTATACTTGCTCTAACTTCTTCAATCTCTTCCCCCCACTGAGAAGCATTCTAGCTTCTACGTAACCCGTAACCCAACCCTAACTTCACTTCTCCTTGATAATGATGGCTGCGCCCATTGAAACGTCGGAACCCTTTGCAAACCTCCTCTACCAACTTCCTGAAAATACCAGAAAAACTGTACGAAAAATTGAGAGTATCAATAAAAAACTCAATAATGCAAACTGTGCCTATTATTTTAATCTCACCTGCCTGAAAGAATATATATATATATATATATATATATATATATATATATATATATATATATATATATATATATATATATACCGTATATATATTATAGCACTAAGCTTCGGACATACTCACCACTAATAGACTGTTCCATACTTACAACAATGTCTTCATCATCAAACATTACTATAAACATCAATTCCCTGTTCGTTCCTTACGGCAATGCTCATCTTCATGCACTTTGGGTACTTAATCACACAATATGAAACTAGTACACTGCACATGTTGGATTTAATAATTAACAACAAATTTCGCGAGAAAATTCTTGTAAAAAAAATAAACTTAGAGGATATACCAATTTCTCGACAGCTTAAAAAAACGTTATGCCCACATGCTCCACCGGTCAACCTAGGATGGTTTCTTAAATCAAACCATCTCCCAACACCTGCTGAAATTCAATAACCACAGTAGTAATAACGGTCATTAATGCTCTCTACATTTTCGAAGTTGTCTTAAGCTGAATTGAATCTCCGTACCGACTTGATAATTGCATTTCAGAGGTTCGTTTCATCAGTCTGAAGACTCAAAATGTATCCGCATTTGTGACTATAAATTTTTGTCCATGATTCTCATATTGTATTCCGGTGTAGTGTTGGAAAATACCCCCCCCCCCCCCACACACACACACACACACACACACCACCATGATGTTCACGCTCCCTCCGAGGGTCACAGTTCACCAACAATCACTACATATTGTGTCTATACTATTAACTTACACTTTTCACTCCTCGTACGATAACGACAATTATTAAACTACCGGTACTTTGTTCTCATCCATGTCCTCCTTCCTCATGCTCCCATCCTAATTGTATTCTGTCTCTCATTTCATTCATCTCCGCAGCAACATTCGTCCTCATACTCTTCTTTTCCCTCAATCACAACCTCCTCCGTGTAGTTCTCCTCCTCTTCATTTACATTCTAATATTCCACTTCTTCCATTTCAATACTCACAACATTCCTCTCCATGTTCCTCATATTGTGTTCGGGTCATGCTACTACTCCTTCCTTTGCTCTTTCTCCTCCTAATTTACCTTCTAATAGACCACCTCTTCCAATGTAATACCTACAACAATGTTCCCCATGTTCCTCATATTGTATTCCGGTGAGGGGTTGGTCAATGCTCCTGCCTCAATGCTCACGCTCCCTCCTAGGGTCACAGTCCACCAACGCTCCTTACACTGGCTGACTCATCCACACTCCCTTCATTGTTGCCTACTTCATTCCATCCTCTTCCTCCTTTCCTTCATCATCCTTCATCATTATATTCCTTCTCCTTCTATCAATTCCCCTGATACATTTATTCGACCTCCTCCTTTTCTTTGACATTATATTCCCTTTCTTCCTATAAATTCCCCTGCTACTTTTCTTCGACCTCCTCCCTTTCTTTATATTTATTTTCCTTTTCCTATAAATTATCCTGCTACATTTCTTCGACCTCCTCCTTTTTTTCATCATTATGTTCCTTCTCTTCCTATAAATTATTCCCCTGCTACATTTCTTCCACCTCCTCCCTTTCTTCATCATTATGTTCCTTCTCCTATACATTCCCCTGCTACATTTCTTCCACCTCCTCCCTTTCTTCATCATTATGTTCCTTCTCCTATACATTCCCCTGCTACATTTCTTCCACCTCCTCCCTTTCTTCATCATTATGTTCCTTCTCCTATACATTCCCCTGCTACATTTCTTCCACCTCCTCCCTTTCTTCATCATTATGTTCCTTCTCCTATACATTCCCCTGCTACATTTCTTCCACCTCCTCCCTTTCTTCATCATTATGTTCCTTCTCCTATACATTCCCCTGCTACATTTCTTCCACCTCCTCCCTTTCTTCATCATTATGTTCCTTCTCCTATACATTCCCCTGCTACATTTCTTCCACCTCCTCCCTTTCTTCATCATTATGTTCCTTCTCCTATACATTCCCCTGCTACATTTCTTCCACCTCCTCCCTTTCTTCATCATTATGTTCCTTCTCCTATACATTCCCCTGCTACATTTCTTCCACCTCCTCCCTTTCTTCATCATTATGTTCCTTCTCCTATACATTCCCCTGCTACATTTCTTCCACCTCCTCCCTTTCTTCATCATTATGTTCCTTCTCCTATACATTCCCCTGCTACATTTCTTCCACCTCCTCCCTTTCTTCATCATTATGTTCCTTCTCCTATACATTCCCCTGCTACATTTCTTCCACCTCCTCCCTTTCTTCATCATTATTTCCCTTCTTCTATAATATATTCTCCCGCTTCTTTTCTTCCACTTCCTCCTCCCCGTCTTATTTATTTTTTTCTCTCCCTGTACCTCCTGCTCTTCATTCTCCTTCCTTTCCTCCCTTCTTCATTCTCCTGGATTCTTTTTCTTGTACGCCTTTCTCCGCTTCTTCCTCTTATTTTGTATTCCTCCTCCTTCTCTTCTTCCATTCCCACTTTCTTCTATTCTTCCGTGTCCTCTCCTTTCTCGTCCTTTTCAAACACCTTATCCGTCTGTCCTCCTTGCCATCTTGTAAAACAAATGGACATATTTCCAGCATGGCCCAACAGCTGTCGTAACGGACATTTACCATCACACTCCTAACCAACGATCAGTGTGTGTGTGTGTGTGTGTGTGTGTGTGTGTGTGTGTGTGTGTGTGTGTGTGTGTGTGATAGTAAGTGAGTGAGTGAGTGAGAGAGAGTGTGTGTGTGTGTGTGTGTGACTAAATTTACATGCGCCCATCTTAATTACTCGGTTATTATGAAGATTTTATAGCGAAATATTGTGTTAGTTATGAACACTTACTGTTAGTATGAATCAGAGACAGTAGATTCATATTTGCCTCTAAGTATCGAAAATCAATTGAATCTTCCGTCAGGTGAAAGACATCGATTATAGAACTGTTATTACAGTTTATTAGTACCGTATTGTATATAATAGGTTGGGTAGAGTAAACGAGGGTAGGCAGGCAAAAGTAGGGTGAAACAGATTGAATACACGAAGCCGTAAATAATTGAATGGAGTAAATTATCCCCTCATGACGAAACAATATATAATGCAAAAACATAACAGACATGGCAGCTTCTAAGTGTTTAAGCAGAGTCGAAATTATTGTGCCATTACAATAAATACTATTTTCGTCATGCACTCTAAAACAAACTCAAGGGTATTTTACTACCAATATACAGTAGTTGTATAAGGGTACGGGTATATGATTATGGACACTTTAATTACCCTATGTATAATATGTTAAGTATATAGGGGATTATAGGTAACAACACAACATATTAATTATTGGATAAGTGATAATAAGTATAAACGTACAGGTATATAAGTACAGATATATGATAAGGCTTGTAATAAAAGCCTGAGGAGCAAGGTGATATATGACTTGTGTGGTCTAATACTGGGTTCGAATCCACGGACTGCCACATATGTTTGTAAATTTCATTAATCGATTTTAGGAGTATGGTTGGTTGTTGGAAGGAACAATAATATCTAGGGGATATAGGAGCTTGGCTATAGAGAGTGAGTCTGAGTCTAGAGTCTAGAGGGAGTAAAGAGTTCTGACTCTCTCTGGCTGAGGTCTCTTCAAGTCTAACTGAAGATGCCTGAGTAAGAAGGCATCGCCTGGGTTCAAGGATGCTGAAGCAACACAGCATCAACTCAGCATTGTGGTATGACGTATGACCGGATAAATACGTTATACAGTTTACATTTACAGAGGAAATGGGTGTTGATTTAAGTGGCAGTAACAACAAATATATTATATGTTAATGAGATAGATAAAGTTATAGGGAGTTTAATGAATCAAGAATGTTTAATATGAATGTTACGAGTTTAGAAGTTACAGGGATAAAGGCATATAAGCAGTGAGATATATGTATAGCAATATATATGCAGGGCTTATAATGTCATACTACATATGTACACCTTCTTTAAGCCCATAATGTGTTAGTGTACCATCATGTGTGTTCAGGTTTAGCGGCAAATTTGTTACTAAACTATTCTTGTCTGGCAGACCCTTGATGACAATTTTCTAAGAAAAAAAACATACCATAAAATAATAAAGTACCGTATATGCAGTATGTCTACTAAAACTAACCACCGAGCATTGCCGAAAGAGAAGGAAGAGGACAGAAAGAGGAAATGGGATGAGGGGAGAAGTAGGAGGAGGAGGAGGAAGAGGATAGAAAGAAGAAATGGGGGGAGTGGAGAAGTAGGAGGAGGAGGAGGAAGAGGATAGAAAGAAGAAATGGGGGGAGGGGAGAAGTAGGAGGAGGAAGAGGATAGAAAGAAGAAATGGGGGGAGTGGAGAAGTAGGAGGAGGAAGAGGGTAGAAAGAGGAAATGGGGGGAGGGGAGAAGTAGGAGGAGGAGGAAGAGGGTAGAAAGAGGAAATGGAGGGAGGGGAGAAGTAGGAGGAGGAGGAAGAGGGTAGAAAGAGGAAATGGAGGGAGGGGAGAAGTAGGAGGAGGAAGAGGGTAGAAAGAGGAAATGGGGGGAGTGGAGAAGTAGGAGGAGGAGGAAGAGGGTAGAAAGAAGAAATGGGGGGAGGGGAGGAGGAAGAGGATAGAAAGAAGAAATAGGGGGAGGGGAGAAGTAGGAGGAGGAGGAAGAGGGTAGAAAGAAGAAATGGGGGGAGGGGAGAAGTAGGAGGAGGAGGAGGAAGAGGATAGAAAGAAGAAATGGGGGGAGAGGAGAAGTAGGAGGAGGAAGAAGAGGGTAGAAAGAGAAAATGGGGGGAGGGGAGAAGTAGGAGGAGGAGGAAGAGGAAGAGGATAGAAAGAAGAAATGGGTGGAGAGGAGAAGTAGGAGGAGGAAGAGGGTAGAAAGAGAAAATGGGGGGAGGGGAGAAGTAGGAGAGTGAGTAGAATAAATGAAGATGGGGGGAGGGGAGTAGTAGGAGGAGGAGGAAGTGGTAGAAGTGAAATGGGGGAGGGGAGAAGTAGGAGGAGGAGGAAGAGGGTAGAAAGAGAATGGGGGGGGGAGAGGAGGAGGAGGAGGAAGAGGATTGAATGTGGGGGGAGGGTAGTAGGAGGTGGTAGTGGGGAGTTTAGTGGTTTGGGGGGGTGGGGTGGTAGGTGGAGTGGAGGGAAGAGGGTACAAAGAGGAAATGGGGGGAGGGGAGAAGGTAGGAGGAGGAGGAGGAAGAGGAGAAAGAGGAAATGGGGG